>JAOWBF010000037.1:7463351-7488079 GCA_028566175.1 Vinca major
TTCGATTCCCGTATCTCCCCTTATGGGGCAAAAAATTCTCCTCCTTTGAGGTTCAACTTCCCTCCCCAGGCATGGGGAATGCTACAATCTCTCTATCTAGGGTTCTCCGCACTCTCCCCTCGGGGGTAATCGCCTTCAGGCGCTAAAAAAAAAAAAAAAGTTGGAGTTGAATATAAAATTTCTAACAAACAAGCATAATTTTTTTTTATAACGAATCGAAATCTGAGTTTTGTTCTAAAGCTTGAAGTTGAATTAAACCGCAGCTGAAAATCTCCAAGTTTGCTGATTAGCTCAGCTCGATTTCACCTACGTGGTGGCTATCACGTGGTTAATGATTGCTTTCAGTAGTATATATATGTTTCAAAAACATTTTTTACCCGCCATTTTTTCAGCTTTCCCGCCAAAATAATTCCATCTTCTTCTCTAGTAATTGCTGTAAAAGCCTCGCCCTCAATTCTACAATCGTCAAGCAACAGTCGTGAAAATATATCGGCCGCTCAAATTAGCTTCTGGCGGCTGCAACATCACTTGCAGCCGATCTGCAAAGACAGTTTCTTCCGATAGTAAAACGTCATTTCCGGCGACTATTAGCCTCCGATCGTCGCCATGACCGAGCCAATCAACTTCTCGAAGACACAACGAATTGTCTTCCTTATAGATCTCCACCCGCTCCTCAGATTTCATAATCGGAACCCTAACCCTAATCCTTACCTCACCACAATTCTTGCTTCCGCCAAACGTCTCCTAACTTTTGCTCCTCTTTCCAATTCCCTTTTTGCCTTCAAGCTTTTCTTCTCATCTCTTTCCCCTCTCCGCTCGGCTTCCGAAGTCCACCGGCTCCTACCTAATCCAATTCTTACTTCTCTTTTCTTCAATAGCAATTGTCAAACCCTAACTTCCCTTACTACAATACTTGATACGTTATCGAGATCTCAAATTTCAGATAAATTATCAGATTCGAGGGCTCGTGCCCCTCAAACGGCTAGTTCGTTGATTAGGCTAGTACATGATTATGCTTGGGAGTCTGAACCGGCCAATTTATTTTGGGGTAAAGGTAATGATGATTTTCAAATGATCCGTTCAAATTTGATTATTTTGTTTTCCCCTATTTGTAGATCAATTCATGACTTTTCTGAATATGTGGAAATGGAAGAAAATGCTGAAGTATTAAATGATTTAGATGGAATTTTTTTAAAGTTCTGCAATGTTTTCGGTGGTGTTAATGATGTATTTGCTAGTAAGGATATCCATTTTAGCTGGGTTGATGTCAAGTGTGAATTACAGGGTGATGAGGAAGAAGTAAAAACAAATGAATGTGAAACACTCATTATGAGTGGGATTAGGAAGTTGGGTTGGGGATTTTGTTCAACTGATTCAATTATTCTAGGATCTGCTCTTATTCCTTTTGGACTGATTTATCCAAAAATTGGGTCTTCCTTTAATTTTTTGAATTTGGAGGGCTTGTGTAAGAAGAGTGTAGTGCAATTAAATCTTAGGATCTTAGACGTGAATGGGAAGCCTTTAGAATGCAACTGCTGTGATCTTGAACTGTTGAATCTAAAGGCATTGCCTGGGCAGGGATCCGATGATATGTTGAGTAGCTTGGTACTAAGAGATTCACAAGAGGAGATGTCCGATCAATACATAACTTTGGACAATCAGATTCCCGGTGGTTTTACAAAGCTTTGTATTAAGGCCGTGTTGAGGTTTAATGAGGGGGATAAGATTGAAAAATGTTCCTCTGATATCATTCTGGTTCGGGAGTTCTTGGGGGAACCTAAGAAACCAAAAAAGAAGCATCATGATGATTTTTTGGCTGAAAAGATTCTCCATCTATTATCAAGAGAATCAAATGAACCCGACAATTGTAATCCCTTTCCTATCTGGCAGATTCTTTTGAGTTTTATGTACAAGGAAGGTTACTGGGCTGTGGTATCCCTTTCAAATAGCAACGGACATGTTGCTTTGGGTATCCTCAAGCCTTTTACTGTACACTGTGCCCTGCTTAGCATAATTAATTCTGATTGTTCTAGAGTTCATGAATGTAGTTTATCAGGTTTGGACAGGATAAATAGTGAGATTCATGAAATTTGTGTTGATGCTGGGAACTTGAATGCCCTTAATAGTTCACGGTCTGAAACTTCAACTTCTGCTAACTGTGAACCTTCAAGCATTGGAAAGAAGAAAAACAAAAGAAAGCATTTAACCCAGGACCTCACCTGGAGATCCTTCTGTAAGGCAGCCTCTGAATATTGTGAGTTTGACCTAGCAGCTGCTTTCTTTGCCAGATATTTTGACCACAAAAAGCTTAAATTTCTGAAATGCTGGATGAAGCAAATAATAAAACACAGCCCGAACTGCCTAAGGATATTACAAAAGTCCAAGTACAATGGTGAAGCATCTATATTACCCAGTTTTCCATTGGATCCATCTGAAGTACAGGAGGGAGCTGTGTTAGCTACATCTTCAGAGACTCCAGAAGCCTTCTTAAACAGTCTTCCTAAGAGAATCCAACAGGGACTTGAATCTGGGATGGACTTGGCAACTTTAGCAGAGCGCCTTGTCAAGTCATCCATTCATTCATGTCAAGCTTGTGCAAATATTGAAAACATGGAATCTCAGAATCCAGTGCCTAAAGGAGACGATTCTCATAAAAGTCTTGGTTTGAAAATAATAAAGTTATTGCTAAGGGACCCGAAGGGAATGAAGCATCTCAGCAGATTTGATGAACCGTCTAGCAAGTTATTGGATCCAAGTCCAATATCAGAAAGAATTGTGAGAGAGTATCCTTTTAAATCTATTATTAACTGTGCTATTTTTTAAGTAATGCAAAAGTATATTGTTATAGCTAATAGTGTGGAGGCTGGATCTTCATGTGTTTCCTTCACTTGCTTTTAGATATGAATTGCAGGTTTTACTTCGGATGGAAATTCTTAGATCAAATATTTTGGATAGTATGGAGGAGACCATAAAGCAAAAGACCTTGAAGCAGATTTGCTCCTTTCTGGAGATCATTCAGTACCTCATTGATGGTGGCATTCATGGCAATGTTAGCTTATATGAATATGTTCAACGCACCATCAAAGCAAGGTAAATACTGGATCAGCAGCCAGAAATGAAATGCTATTACCATACTTCGGAGATTAATTTCTGTCTTAGCTTGATACTCTGAGATTGATACTTATTTCAGCATTGTTCAGAAACTTATTGAATATCCTTTATGAATTTTCTTTTTCCTTTTTCTTTTCTTTCTTGTGCATCTCATACATATATGCTCAAACAGATGAAGAACCTAAGCTTTGTTTCAGATGTAATTAAATTAAAAAAAAGGGAGTAATTTGATGCAGTAAAGTTAGTCAATAGAATAAGAGAGGTTTAATAGATAATGATAGAGGACTTAGTTTATCTGTTTGCACTAAACAAATAACATCTTTTTAAAATGCACATTCCCATCCTCCTTTCCTTGTGCTCTTTGATTCAACCTCATGCTGTGGAACCTCTCATTGTCCACAATTTCCCAGTGTCATTTGTTCAAATCTCTTTCACAGGAACAGAATATTAGATGATGCTAGTATTTGTTCAGGTCTTCATTTTTCAGTTTAAACTTAATGTTTTTTTGTACGTACAGATTTGTTTTCAATGTCTTTATTGATGTCATGACTTCAAAATTTTCATTTCCTTTTTCTTCAAATAGAGAGATGCCAACCCTTATCAGAAACTGGAATGCCTCATTGTTTTCTCCACTCTTTAATTCCATATCTGAGACACTATAATATGGAGCAGTATCCGTCTTGAAAGCTGATATTCAATACTCATTTGTTTCAGGTATTATGATGATCTTGAAGACACTGTAAATAATATCTACGTGCAAATGGATTTGTTGCCATTTGGTGATGAGGATGAGGCTCAAGCTGTCCTCCTGTTCAACAGTGAGGATAGTAATCAATCTTGGAGAGATACAAAAGAGAAGCCTGAGCGGGCTGACATGAAAGAAATTCATCTATCAGTCTCGGTCGGAGATGATCCAGATCAGCCATTGGACAAAGTTGATGAAGGTTTAAAAGGGGCGAGGACAGACGAACATGCCCTCAAGTTAAGTGAAGCTCATGGAAGGAGAGAAAGAGCCCTGAGATTTGTATCTTTTATAAGAGGGAAACCAGATTTACAAAGAGTTTGGGCGCCAAAGCAGCCTAAGGCAGTAAAAGGAAGGTCCGATTCTCTTCATAAGGACTCAAAAAGGAAGGACAGGCAAGGCCCTAGTTACAGTGTAGTACATGAAACCCCACTGACGGAGAGAAAGCGTCCATACTCCAGTGTAAATAGTGAAGATATTGACAGCTGCTCTAATTCTGTGTCCAAGGCTTTATTCCAAGATGACTAAGGTTGACACAAAATAAGCTGGCTGAAACTCTGAAGGATTAAAGATTGATGCCAACAAGAACCAAAATTCAAATCTGATTTCTAACCTTCTGCAACGAGGTTTGCTTGGGAGATGTTTTCCAACGGTCTCTTGTTTTAGCTGTTGTATGACTGAACTGTATGTAACACAATATTTGTTTCATTCTATCGTCCTCGTGTGTAAGATAAAAGAGTAGATAGTAACAATATTGACATTCTCAGTCCATATGGTTCATCTTGAAAAGATGTTAATGCATTTTCAGTTGCCAGCCCTCCAATTACTCAAAAGGTGTGATGATAGACTCTGATTTTGATAAGTTTTATTTTTTCGTTTTTAATTTAAAAGTTGAATTGTTTGTGAGAAAAGTCGATCACAGACCAATCTTAGATCAAGTTCCTCAACAAAACACTATCTCAACACACCCTAGCATTTCCTAGTGATTTCAAGTTCCTTCTCTCTTTTCTGGTTTCTGGTTAAATTTCACTTTCATATACACCTACAATGAACATATTTTGCTTGGGATGAAAATGGTGGTATTGATAGTCAGATCCCCTTCACTGGCTTAAGAACTCGCAATGTCCGAGCCTCCAAGTGAAGAGGAGATTAGTGTCTCCTTAGGAAGATTTTGGGTATGATCTTTATGTAGGGAAGAGGAAGACAACTCTTTGGTTCCACAAGGATTCTGACAACCAGTACCATTGTTCTCATATCAAAAAAGAAAAACACATGTCAGAATCTCCAATGCTCCCTTGTCAGCACAGCCCAGAATGTGGCTGCTTCATATTATGGCCAAATACTAGACAAATCCCAATATGTCAAAACCCTTAAGTTAGTTCATTGCAAGATCATCCGGGATCCAAATCTTTGCTCAAACATTTTCTTTGGTATCAAATTGATGCGAGCCTATGTCACTCATTGCCAAACCGAAATTTCCTGCCAGGTGTTCGACAAAATTCCTGAGAAAGATGTTGTGATTTACAATGTCATGATCAGAAGCTATGTCAGTAACCAACTTTTTCATGATGCTCTTGTTTTATTTAGGACGATGAATTTTAGTGAAATTAAGCCTGATATTTATACAATCCCTTGTGTTCTAAAAGCATGTTCTGCATCTAGTAATTTGTTTGTTTGAGTTACAAGTTCATCCTCCAGTTGTGAAGAGGGCTCTTGACTCAAATCTATTTATCAGGAAAGGAATGGTCTGATTGCTATGTATGCGAAATGTGGGTGTCTGGTTCCGGCTCACCGGGTTTTAGTTGAAATGCCGTGGAGAGATGTTGTTTCCTGGATTTCAACGGTGGCTGGGTTGGCACAAAATGGCAGACTTGATTATGCCTTGCGAGTCTGCAGAGAAATGAGATATTTTGGCTTAAAGCCTGATGCCAGAGTAGGTGATGATGAATTGCGAGTCTACAGAGAAATGAGATATTTTGAGTCGGTGATATTTGCAAAGACTCAGAGACTAGAAATAATAGATATATTGTTGTCTACTACACCCTTGGAATTGTTTTGTTATATGAGGCTTTTTGCATATACTGATCGTCTGCAGATCATGGCCTTCTCTGGTAACAAAATTGCCAGGTAACTCCTCTTGTTTTGTCTTCCACAATTTCCTTTTCACTTCCGTCCTGGCGGGGTCATCACGTCTACATAAACTTCCACAAAGACTTTTAAGTCTTTCAATAGTCACCGTTTACTTCTTTTTCTGATTGAGATGGACCACTGCTTTTCTGTCCTAACGTCTTCTGGCGCAACTTACCTACGAAGTTTCTTGCAAGTGAGGTCCTCCAACAAGGACATTTGAAGCTCACTAGTTCCCATTTCTTTCTTTCTCATCAAATAATATTTGGGGGAGCTAATCTCCTCGTGTAATAAATGTTGATTTCCAGTTCTGCAGGCGTGGAATCTTCAAAGCAATGACTTTAGACTTGGGGTGGAAGTACTACTGGCCATCAATTTTCCACATGGTATCTAGACTTTCCCAGTAAATTGTAGTCAAGTCACGCTCACCATACGTACTTTTTCCACAACCGTGTTTTAATTGATTGAGCTTGTACCTATAAATTGATTCATCTTCTGGCAAGATCACCAAGCACAGAAATAATTATATTCCTCATAGTCCCTAAAATGGCGAGCTGTTTACTTGCCTCACTGTTAACATCGTTTCTGTTGGTTGTATCTTTTTTCAGGTCTTCACAAGCTGCTGGAATTGCCGTCTACTGGGGCCAAAACGGAAATGAAGGGAGCTTAGCCGATACTTGTGGTACCGGAAACTATCAATTCGTCAACATTGCCTTTCTAACAACCTTTGGCAACAGTCAAGAACCGGTCCTCAACTTGGCCGGCCATTGTGAGCCTGGTGGTGCCAACCCTTGCACTGGTTTAAGTAATGAAATAAGTGCTTGCCAGAGCCAAAACATCAAGGTGCTGCTCTCCCTTGGCGGTGCAGAGGGAAGCTACACGCTTACTTCTGCTGATGATGCTAGGCAAGTAGCCAATTACCTCTGGAACAACTTCTTAGGAGGTCAATCAAATTCACGTCCTCTCGGGGATGCCATTTTAGATGGAATCGACTTCGATATTGAATCTGGATCAGGCATGTACTGGGATGAGCTTGCGAGGGCTCTCTCTGAATTCAGCTCACAGCGAAAGGTGTACTTATCAGCAGCACCACAATGTCCAAAACCCGATGCTCATCTAGACGCTGCTATCAGCACCGGGCTTTTCGATTATGTGTGGATACAATTTTACAACAATCCAGGGTGTCACTATACTGGCAATGCTGAGAGTCTTTTAGCAAGCTGGAATCAGTGGACTTCAGTTCAATCCAATCAGATCTTCATGGGATTACCTGCAAGTCCTGATGCTGCTCAGTCTGGTGGATATATTCCCCCTGATGCACTCACTTCTCAGGTTCTCCCTTCTATCAAAACATCGTCCAAGTACGGAGGGATCATGATCTGGAACAAATTTTACGATCAGGGATATAGTTCGGCTATCAAGGGTAGTGTCTAAATAAATGAAATTGTTCTTAAATAAAGCTGGTGTTCGAAACCAGCAAGAAATTAGTAGTGAATAATGGACTCTTCTTCTTAAGTATTGATGATTGATGCTTCTTTGATGAATTTGAACATCAAATATGTGATAGGAAAGCCTGGCATTAAGCGTATGTTTTAGATACTGGTATCCATGTATGTTGTATCCGAATATTTCGCAGATAATGTAACAATATTTTACATAATTAAAAATGTACTACAATATTTATTGTTCATTAATTGAGTATTATTGTTCAACACCCTAATACTAAAACAATGTAATTACAAACCGACAACTATATACATACGAAGAAAAGAGGAGGTGGGATGGAGGCTGCATGAAAAGGCGATTAGTGGTAAGAGTGGGAAAAAAGGCATAAGGAGCCGGAGGAGGTAGATGGTGGCTAAAGGAGAGAGAGTGCGTATATATGTATATATATATCCCCAATTATATTGGGATTAAGGCTTGGTTGTTGTTGTTGTATATATATATATTTATGTGAATCTAAAAAATGTTATTTTTTATTTTCATTTTTTTTAAGGAAATCACTGTGATGCAATTGTTATGGTAGAACAAATGGTGCAATTTTTTATTTTTTAGAAAATGATTTAACTTATATTAAATATAGATTTATCCATATTTTTTTGTTCTTGTATTTTTTGTTCTTTTTCTTTGTTTGGATTAGCAATGATTTAATTTAGATGAATAATGATATTTATTCATGATTCGATCAAAGGATTAATATAAAAAAGTATATGTGAAATGCAATTCTAAAATATTTCAATTACATCAAATTAGTGATTTAAAGATTTCTGAAAATACAATCCAAACAAATAAAAATAAAATCGCACAATTGGTATAAATTAATGCAATTTGTAAATTTTTTAAACCCATACAAATAGGTATAATGATGTGTATTTGTTTTCATTATCAAATTAAACGTCTCATTTCAAGTCTATGTTAATGTCATATTTTACAAACAATTAAGAGTTTAATTGGATACATATGCATAAATTTAATTTTTTTGTTAAAAAAAATCACTAATATTTAAATATGTAAAAAATTAAAATTTATATGTAACAATCCCCTCAACGCCTTGGCTCAATACCCAGTGGAGAAAAGAAAACAAAACAAAAGAGGGAACTGGAAATGAAGAGCATCAGAGCGCGGGAAACTCTTAAAAGGATTTCAGATTTGGCGCCATAAAAACCCCAATTGCAAAAGGCTAGAACAAAGACTATCGCCGTCATCCATCTCCCCATCCATCCCCACTTCTGGTTTACGAATTTCGGCCAAATCCTTCCTCTGATAATCGAAGGAATTCTCATGGAAGGCTTATCTAGTATCTGTGCTGGTTTAGGTATCCTTGAAGATGACGATAATGGAAATCCCATCACCTATTCCATGGGCGAATATTGTCTAGGTATTACTCAAATTATTCTCTTTTTCTTCAAGTTGTCAGAGTTTGATTACTGATCTCCCAGAATATTTCATTTTCTTTTACTTTACCGGATGAATTTTTGTGGCAGATAATTTGAAGGACTTGTTTAGGTTTCTAAGGCGAGACGATCCACAGTCTCGAGAGGTTTTCAAGCAAGTTTGTAAATGGAATATTGCTGGAAAGGATTTGATTCCAATTATCGAATACTGTCAAGATGACCGTAATCTAGTCTTAACTGCTGGTAACTTGGCAATTAATTTTATTCTTGTCATTCTTCAGATTAATCGTTTTTCAATCTTATTACTATTATTATTTGTTTTTTTTTCCTGATTTTGCAGTTAAGATTCTCGTATTTCTCACGATGCCTGTTGAGCCGACATCTGATGATATACCACAACAGATAGAGTATCTTTGGGGATTGAAGGCTTCTATCACTTCTAGTCACATTGTCCCAGTGATACTTTCTCTCTTGGAGGGGCCATTAGAGAATTTAGAATGGTGGGTAGGATCCTGAACAAAATTTTCTACAAGGCTACATAATTTATTAATTTATTTATTATTGAGTTGATGTAGAAGATAGGTTACTAGTTTCATTAAAGAATGCAACTGCTGGTTTGGTTTGTGTACATTTTGTTAAATCTTTGTCCGTCCAAATTTATAACAAAAAAAAACTAAGCCATTATTGATATTTTTCATTTTGAAGTTTGCATCCGTTATTTGAATGTGCTTTCCTGACTGATGATGACTAAATACCTGTTGACCAGTGGATCATTTACAGAAGATGACTGGAAGTTGGTCCAACTGGTACTTACATTGTTTCGCAATGTCCTAGCTATTCAAGATATATCGACTCAGCATAAAGCAGGCGGATCTGCCACTCAATTTTTATCCCTCAGAGACAGGTGTCTAGAGCTACTATTTCAGGAAAACGTGATGGATCTGATACTCGCACTTTCACAGCATGTTGGTGGTTCATTTGACTGTCTCCGACAAGATAACTTGCTTTTACTGGAAACATTCTATTACATATTTGTGGGTCAAGAGCCAGAGTTGATTGCAAAAGCTCATTTTAACAACACAAAGGTTGGTTTAATGTAATTACATCCTATTTGATTGCCCTCAACAGTTTTTTTTTTTTTTGTTTGTTTCTTGTTGATTGAACTATATACAGCCAACCAAATAGTTTCACCAGGTATAAATTGGGGCAAGATATACGTAATTGAAATATTTCAACGAGGATATGATGCCTTCTTTACTACCCTGCCTATAATAATATCTACGGAGAAAAAAGGAGATACGTTGTTAATAAACTCCTGACAAGCAATTTTTATGGGTAGTCATGAATAAGTTCACCAGCCCTTCTGTTTCTCTTCAAGTTGCTGCTGCTCGTGGTTGAAGGGGAATGGCCTGATGATAATGCTCTTAAAACTAGTACCTACAGCCCATTTTAGGAAAGAAATACTTTCCCAAATTCAGATGTGATTTTTGAGAGCTGTACTTTTTCTTGACAAGAAAGAATAGGCAAATATTTCTAGGGAGCTCCAAAACTGCCAGACACTTGCTATTTCTTTCAAATGCCATTTGTAGGAATGATCCAGTGACTTTAGTGGCTGTCCTCTGAAGGTCATTTTTTGCACCTTGACATAAGCTTATCTTGTTATACCCAAGATCTGTTTGTGGTCTGAGTAGTTGACTTCTGATTTTCATGATAAGTTCTTGCTTTAAGGGCACACAAGTAGAGTAGTTTATTGCGTGTGGGGCTTCTTAATGTGCCTTCTGTCATGGTTTAGAAATGAAGTAGCTACTTCAAGACTGGAAATGAACTAAAGCTAGTCCACATTATTTATTACCAATGGTGTGCCTTTAGTAATTCAGTGATTATCTCTTCATTCTTTACATATATTTCACCCTTTATAGTTTTATTACGCATTGGTCTATGTATTTACATACTTTTGTTACCCAGGAGGTTGAAAATGATAAAACATCCGTCAACAGCCTCAAGTGTATCATGGAAGAGGAGCAAAAGAGGAAGCTGGCTAGATTGCACAATCTGAGCTGTTCTCCTCAATTCAGTGGAACATTTACTCGGCTTACTGTGGTATGGTACTCTTTCTGCGTTACATGCTTAAGGTGATACACTTATTCAGTTATTCTTTTAGGAACTGACAACAAGCTCTCCTGCAGGATGGTTCCAAAACATTATTCAAAGGAAATCCTTGCTCTGCTTCCCGTGATGTTCTACTCAAAGCCCACACAAGTCATAAAGGTCCTTCTAAAAGAATGGTGTGGGACCATGGAAGCCTGCCATTAGCCAATAATAAACTTTTAAAACAACTTTATGATTTCATTGAGCAGTTCTTATCTGGGGGATATAATGGTACTTTCCATGATTGGGTGGAGTTCCATACTGTGTTCTATTAAGTTGCTTCCTTATGCTGTTTTGGTTATATTCTTACTTGATTTCAACACTACAGTCTTGATGCAGTCAATTCTTGAGGATATTGAGTAAGAACACCATGCAGTCCAAAACAGTGATATATTTGTCTTCTTTAAGGTTGCTTGGTTTATTACTTCATTCCAGTATCACAAATTTGCAACTTCAAAGGTAAGAAAACATTTTAAGAACCAACATTTGACGTGTAGTTTTTTTTTACTGTAAGATTCTATTGGTGTTTAACTTGAGCTTTAAGTTCAAATTATCATGCTGTATTACAAAGATGATTGAGTCGAATGAAAGAGCAGATTAATATGGCAAAAACTACATGTGGCAATTTTCTGAGATGTCTTTTTTTTTTTTTTCAAAATAATTTTGCATTGACAGAGGTCTAATAACATGTTAGAATCAAAATCAGTTGCATATCATTTACTGTCCTTTACTAATAGTAGGTCATAAATCAAGTCCTAGTATGTACTTTTGGAAATTGACTTGAAATCCAGAATAGAAATCTGAGTTCTATGATATAAGGAAATGGTTTCAGGACTACATATTTCTCGCATAGTGGTCCAAATGACTATTTTCTATTTTGTTGGAACCCAGTTCCATCTGAATTCTAATTTTAGTTTTTGGTCTGATGACAGCCCAGTACTGAAGATGTTAATGAGGCGTCAATGAATCAGCAGGCTGATAGCACGCTGTTTGCTGGCAGTATATGTGGACCGTTAGCTGAATCATTGAATGAATCAATGTTCCAAGTTGTCATTTCAAGATGGCGTCTAGCATTTGATAGCTTGAAGGAGACCAATGACAACAAATTGCTTTCTGCGGCTGGATCTCTTTTAAAATCTATGGTGATATATTATCTTCCAATCCCATGATTCCTTCTTTTGGGTCAAGATAGTACTGATTTGGGATGGTTAGTTTCCAGTGTGTTTCTTTTGCATGCTTGCTGGTGCAAGGATAGGGATCTTAATAAGTTACTGAACATGTGAATCAGAAACTGCCAATGTTTTTTTGAATACATTAGCCCTAAAACGTTTCTACGCTAGAGATTTAGTACAGTCACTCCGAAACATTAGTTAACTGAATTTTCCAATGCCTGTGCTTGTACAGTCCCATAAAGAGATTTCAAGAGCTAGGATGAGCACCATTAAATGTTTAATAAACCTATTTCTCATTATTCGGTGCATTTTAAGTGTCAAGAGCTTTAAAAGTTTTCCATCTGCCATCTGGATACAAACATCGTTCAATTCTCTGTTCCTCCTCTGTTCTTGGATTCATCCATCTTCTTCTTGCTCTTGTTGTCTCTATTATGTCTGCAAGTGTTTCCACGCTTCTGATTTTGTTGTACATCTTTGTACTTTATTGTTCTCCGATACTCATGGTTATTCTCTTTAACACATCTCTACTTTGGTTAACAATAGAAAAACTCAGCTATCACCAACTTTTCATGATCTGGGCATCTTAGAGGGTCAATTGTGGTGTTGCATTGGTAATTGCCGTTGCAAAGAAAACGAGCGCATAGATAATTCGAAGATATCACTTGAAAGATAGTAATCTTGAATTTTCTTTAACAGAAGCAAATCTTGACCAATTCTCTATCTTGAGCACTTGAAGAGAGGTCCTTTTTAAGTATGTGAACAAACTACTGCTACTGAATCGTGGATACTATTTTATTTAGTCAATAACCTCTTGTTTAAACTTTCTGCGCTTGTTTAGTTTCTAATCAGCTCTTTTGCCTGGATGATTGCTTTAAACATATTATTCTGATAGGATCAGTTCTAATTTTTAACAGATCCGTATGTTGGATTTGGTGCTTAAGGGGTCCCCTGAAGAATCAATGGAGCCTAAAACTGCAAGAGTCCTTCTTTACAAGTTATTTTATGATCAAACCGAAGAGGGGATGACTCAGTTTCTATTCAACATGATCAAATCATTTGATACACATAAACAAGCCAGAAGGTGCTCTTTTCTGCTTATAAGTTCGTACATGTTTAAGGGGTCCAGTTGCAGTTCTCATGCATGACTAGTGGTGATTTGGCTGCTCTAAACCAAAGTAATCACTACTAATGTGAAGTGAATCATATCAATTTTATGATTTATTTCCAAGTTTCCCTCCCAACTTTTGGGGCTAGAATAATCACTCTAGCTGAGCCTATTCCAAGTTCATTATGAGTATCTTCTACTTTAGCAATGACGACAATATGCCCTTGAACTAAACATGACCCATAATTCTCATCATGAATGTTTTTCCTGACTGGCTCCTTAGTATGCTTGTCAGTGCCCTTACTGTTAAGAACTTTTGATCTAGACTTGAAATTTTTGGGATAGATTTTTAGTTCTTGTCTTGAAAAAATGTAAAATGGATAGCATGAGTTAAATCCATATATACCGACCTATTCCTCCAGAAGAATATTGACTTTTTTTTGGAATATTAACTAAAACTATTTAGTGTAGTTCACTCGGCTAGGTAATCTATATAAATTAAAGAATTATGTTCAAAACTGTTAACATATATCCTTTGTAAGTGTTACTTCCTCCATCCCAAAATAATGTTAACATTTGGACTTTTGACACAGATTAAGAAATTCTTAAAGACAATAAGAGTCAAAGTCAAAAGACTATTATATCCTCACTAACTACTACTTGAAAATTGGAAGAGTGGTTAGAAGAGTAAGAAGAGGGGTAAAATGGTAAAAACTCATTTAATGTTCATTGATATTGCAAATGTGAACATTATTTTGGTAAAAAATTAAAGCCCAAGTGTTAACATTATTTCGGGATGGAGGTAGTAACAGTTAGTATGGTGCCTTATATTATTTTTGCACAAGACGTCAGCGGATTTTTTCCCTTCTTTTTTTGATGAATCACAAAAGTCAGTGTTATACACAGTATGTTTGTGACATCCAAAACAGAAGGATTTAGTGTTGCCACCTGGATTCTATTTCTTTGATTGTTTTGTGGATTATGCTCGGAAAATTTACTCGTTCTTCTTGGTCTTCTTAAGGACTTTTTATTATTCTTTCCAGCGATCTTGCGGACTTGGTAGAAGCCATATATGTGGTTATAAAGCTTATGGAAAACCTTCAAGCACATGGCACGTTGAGGGTAAGTTATGTTTCAAATTACTCTTAATGATAGGATATTGCTCTCTTCCTCTTTACATGTAATGATCACATAAATTGTTATTCTACTCTTTCTCAGTGTTTAAGCCACTAATTGATATTCAGGAGATTAACTAGCTGCCCTACTATATTTGATGCTTGAAATTGCAATAAGGAATTTGAGAGAATTGCTCACCATAGAATTTTTGTGTGATTACTATTTAAATCTGCAATATGACTAAATTTGTCGACCAATATGGCAAGAGTAGATATCTGGATAGAGACTTGATAATCTTGTAACAGTTTGCCAACTTAATAAAAGTTCAGTAAAAAGAATAAAAGACAAAGAAATCAAGAAAAATAACAAAGTTGCTCCTACTTGCAGCGTAGGGGTTGTAGATATCTGTAAGTGAGAGATCTATTTGTCCTGGTCTTCCTTTATATTGTCTGCATCCTTTCTTTAGCATCCTTGCATGAAAAGAAGTCTAATAAATTAAATTTTGTATCAAAATTCAGAATTCACCATGATATGAGTTTTAATGTGTTAGAATTATCTCCTTCACTATGAGGAGCAAGTTCATTTGAGAGGCTCGTAATAATGTGGTCAAAATGAAACTAGGTTAGGTGGAAGAGATGCCAATTGTTTGCTTATCACATTTATATCATGTGGCTGCTTCATAATGATTGATTTTCGTGTTAGAACTGGTTGGCCGGGAGGAAAATCTGGACATAAATTCATGTGCAACAATTTTCTCATCAATGATGGGGTGATTGGTACAGAAAGTGACCTTATAAGAAAGGACTTAGGTTAAGTCTTATAGCCATAGAATTTTCTGTTTCCCAATCATCCATGTTATATGTTTATGAATTCGATAGAGAACCCTAGGTGCACGATTTTGGCTTTGATGGTTTTTTCCTTGCTTGATTAATTTAGTTTTGATTTTCCATGATTTGATATTTAATAGAAATTGAGAGTGTATGTAGAAAGGTAGACTCTCATATTGCTATACTTTTATGTGAAGGTTTCTAAAAGATCCAGGAAAAAGAAAATGAAGAAAGACAGGATTGACCAATCTGTTGGAAATGATGCCACCAATGAGAATGAGGTTGCTGCATTGGGTAATGAACCTTCAAAAGATGCTAGCACACTAGGAGAGACTTCTACGGATCTGGATTCTGGAGGAAAGGAAATTGAGGAAACCATTCAGGTCGATAAACCTATAGAACTAGGAGCAGAGATGGAAAACCTCAAAAGCAACACATCTGAAATGGAAAAAGGTATTTCTGATGATATTCATGGAACGGATGAGTCTTCTGATGATGAGCAGCCAGTTATGACGGCTGAAGTCGATTTTAAAATATCAACTTTAGTTTCTGCTCTTGGAAACAACACTATTGTAAAGAACTTGTGTTGGTTGCTGAGGTTCTATAAGAGCAATTCCCTGAGCACAAATCACTGCATCATTTCCATGTTAAGGAGAGTTTCTGAGGATCTGGAACTATCCCCAATGCTGTACCAGGTATTGACAAAAGTTTAATGTTACACTTGTCTTTTGAATTATAAAGAATGAGAAACAGTGACCATGGAGTTGTGTCGTTTTCCTGTTCTACAGCTATCACTCCTCACCACATTTTATAATATCCTGGAAGAGCAGAAGTCAAGGCCATCCAAAGATTATGAAAATATTGTGTTCTTCTTGACAACTTTGGTGAGGAGAATGCTGAGAAGAATGAAGAGTTACCCCCTGCTTTTTGTAGAAATTCTCTTCTGGAAAACACGTAAAGAATGTCACTACATCACTTCTGATTGTACAATAAAGGAACTTCGCGGTTTTCAGAAAGAATTTGATGAAAACCAAAATGATCTTGTAAATGGAGAAAATGGTCTTTCTGGAGCACAACCATGGATCCGGAGAAGCATAGCTGATGCACTTGGAGATGATGAAGCAGATATTGTTATGTCGGATAGGGAGGTTGACCACAGGTGTGTAATTTTAATGAACATCAAGTAGCCAGTCTATAGATATTAGACGAGTCATCTTTTACTTGTTTTAGTTCCCCAATGCTCGAGAGAAGCACTATTAATTTTTCAAAATTTATAAATCTATTGCAAATTTAAGTTATTAAATTCTCATGGCCAGCCTTCTCTTTTAATTTCCAGGCATTTGTTATAGCATCTATTTTTCTTCATGTTTTAGTAAGACGCCTTTAATGGTAGATTTTAACTAGTTTATGTGATGTGAACAATTGCAGGGATGATGATCCTGATAAAATTAATGAGAAGGCTAAGGAGAGAAGAAAGTGGATGGTTGATGAGGAGACAGAAAGCAATGAATCATCTCCAGATGATGGGGTCAACGGGGAAGAAAATGATAGCAAGTATGGCATCTGTTGTTGATTTCTAATATCATTCTTTTGCTTTTCATGCCTGAAAAATTTCACTCCTCTTTATTCAGGGAGGCACATTCCACTGCGAAAGTTCCTGAAGGCTCGCAGAAAAGAAGAAAGTCATTTGTTCTTGCCAATGAGCTGGAAGGGAAGATTAAGGATCTCTATGAGAAGTAAGTGTTTAATGATGCATTTAATGTTGTACCTTTCATTTCCTTGAGAATAATTGACTATTTGAATTACCGGAAATTATTTTCTTCTTAGTGATGTTATCTTCTGGGGCTCATCTTTACTGATAATCATTATTGTCTGTGGTTGAAACAATCATGATTAACCTATGAACATGCAATTCACTTGATCAAAACATTAAGACTTATAGCATGGAGTTATTGTTTCTAGCTTGATTTCCATTGTCTTACTTCTTATGGTAGCTATTGAAGGCTTTTTCCCCATTTTATCTTAAACTTGTTTTTGTTTGTTCATGTATATTCCAGGTATAACAATGATGGAGATTGCTGTAATCTCATTGCAAATGCCCTTGAAAAAGATGGGGAAAGAATCTCCTTAAACCAACTTTCTAGGATACTTAAGCAGCTTGGTTTTAAACTCCCAAGAAAGATGAGGACTACGCATGCCAGTTCCAGGGATCAGATTAGGGACGGTGAGATCACTCCTCTTAGCATGGATGAGTTGGAAAACAATTCCGCAGCAAGAAAACCTCTGTAAGTTCTTCACCAAGCTTTCTTTACCCCAACCCCACCCCCAAGCTTCCTCACTACAAGACAGGATCTTGGATGACTTTAAATATGATTTTGGAAAAACAAGAATGACTAGCTTTTGCTGGGAATTGATAGGAAGCATAATATTGTGTTGTTGTTGCACTTAATAAAACATTTCCTCGTCTTTCTTAGGCACTCTAGAAAAAGAGTTCGTGCATTAAGTGAAGATCAAGAACAGAGGATCCGAGACTTGTTTGAGCAGTGAGTTCTTTACTCGATACATATCTCTGTCTATGCTTCAACTTCTCCTCATATGGGAAAATCAAAATTGTAGACATACACTTATTTCTGTTAAACAGGAAGTTAGGGTGAAAGATTCAATAAATTGTACTGCTTCAAAATTATAATTCTGACGCGGCCTCGCTTTGTACTTTGAAGGTTTAAAGATGAGAAGAAGTGCAGCCTCATGATTGCTAATGCATTGGATGCTGAAGGTGGAGTTTCTGCAGCACAGGTTTCTCGCAAACTAAAGAAGCTTGGCCTTCATGTTCCCAAAAAGAAGAGGTCAGAGACCAGCCTTCAGTTGAAGGACGATGATCCTACTAGTGATGTTCCTAGTGAACGTGCTGCAGCCTCTTCTGATGATGAAACATTAATCTCACTAAAGAAAAGGTAATGCTTTTTACTCATTCCATTGCCGGCATACACAAACTGAAATTTGGCTACTCGAGGGTAGTGATTATGGCATGGCAGCAAATTCATTTGATGAATGATACTATGCAGAAAGACAAAAAGAGATGCTCCTAAGGCGAAGACAACAATTGATGGCAGTGCCTTGGCTGATATGGTTGATGTTCAAGAGTTGGACAGGTAATACTCCTGTCTCTTAACAGTTAAAGTAATGGCTTTTGATTGAAATTTAAAATCTTAAGCAAGTTCAAGGGTAATCTTGACATCCAACTTTCCTCTTCTAGGGATGAAACTGAAAAATCTGCAGAAGTGGGAGTTGAAGAAGTTGGTCCTGCTACTGAAGACCATGCTGATATTGCATCTGAGGAGAAAATCCAGACAATGTATGACGATTTAGCTGATTCGGAAGATGATGTCATCGAGTCCCAGAATCCTATTGTTCCCAGGAGAAAGTCCAGGGTCATCATGGACCTCGATGACGACGAATGAAGCAAAGACCAGACGCTCTCATAACCGTTATCTCTTCCGTTAGAGAACCACATAATTTCCGTATCTATCACTTGGGAACGAACAATATAAAAAAAGGAAAAAAGGAAACCCTGAATCATAGGTGGTTTCTACCAAAGGAGCTCGGAGATGCAGATGTGTAACGTTTTCTCAATGATAAATTTAAACAGTGAGGTGTAATTATTAATTTTTGTAAACATAGAGCAGATAATTGAGCAATCAGCAGTAATGTGAGAAGTTTCATCTTGACATCAAAGGCTTTACCCCTTGAAAGAAAAAATAAATAAAAGCTTTTGATAAGACGACAAGAAATTAATCAAATTTTCCATCTAAATCTTTTAAGCAATTTGTTCTCCTCTTTCTTCCAACGAAGATCACATATTGTAATATCACGTCTTCTCTACCTCTCAAAGTAGACATATCCACATTCCCTCTCTGAAAAAGTAACAAAAAACTTGCATGTTTTATACAGTGGCCTTGATAAAGACCACAAAACTATTGCTGGGATGGTACGCCAAGATGACAATGAATCGAAAATATAAACATCTTAATTCTTATGATATGGACGTAACACGAACTGAGTGATCAGCGGAGCCAGTCAAGTAGACACCCAAGGTTGGATGCCAATCTACTGTTGTAATCGACGCACCGTGAGGAAGAGTTCTCATGTCCGTAGTAGGACCTCGGACCTAATATTGATCATATGAAGCATTGAATATGACGAGATTAATCCTAAGAAGTCAAAAGCATTAAATTGACGAGATTACTTTTAGAAAAACAGAAGTAACTATCACTGACATTCGGATTCCTCGAGTAAAAGTTATTTGTATGCATAAAATGGTAGGATTGCAGGTTTTACCTGGTATATGGGTGCTCTTACTGAATTAGATGTCAGCAAAAGACTCCTACCATTGGCATCTAAAGCCATTTCATGTCTATGCAATGATTTCTCCAGGCTGCAATACCTACACCATAGAACTTTCCTCCATTAGTAATTTTACGCAAGTCACGGCATTGAAAATGTAACTGTAACTCGTAAAAAAGATGAATGACATTATTACTAGTGATTGGATTACTTTGATCTCCAGGGTACATTTCATTACAAGAAAGAAGTTACATGAAAATACTTGAAATACTTGAACTTGTCCAATCCGAGCCAAGGCTTCATGCTCATGGTAACCAAGACATAGTTATCAAGGATAAAGTAAGCCAATGAGTATGAAGTGATGAAATAGCCTTTCTTAGACTTCGATTCCAGTAAAACTGACAATTATGAAGGGAAGGAACTAGATTCCTCTAGAACTGAAGAATTTGAGTTGTATGTGGCTTAAGGAATAATGTTTTTATATGCTAAAAGGAAACTAGCACCCTTTGATTGAAAATATTATAAAGTACCTAATCCAAAACAGGTGAAGAAACCTAAGTACCTGCTGGAATTTCTTGACCAGAGAACTTTCCCTTGATTATGCAAGCTCTATTCAAATATCTAAACACAAATCATTAGATCAGATTGTTATCCATTAGTAAGACTTATTCATTCTTATTAAAACTGGTTTGACAGCGCAATTAATTTCAGAATAAGTTTGAAAGTATACAGAAATCACTAATCGTGTATAAGCCAACAAAGAAACAGAACTCATACAGAATAAAAATCATTCACCTTCCCATCTGTGCCCAAGCTAAATATGCTGGTCTCATCAGGACCAAAGAGAACAGAGCTAATTGCAGAATCATGGGCAGGCCACCCTGTAATTTGCAAGCCAGCAGACAAATCTGATACTGGTTAAGATACAACCATATGAGTTTAAAAATGTGAGAAACGACACTTTGAAGGATATTTTGATTGGTGGAATCTATTCCTCTTCACAAAAGGATACCAAACATATGGATCATTCCATCAGTTGCAGCAGCAGCTAAAAGTTTTCCATTGTGATTGAAACACAATGAAGTTATTGCTGGTGGATCTTTACCAAGAGGAAGGACTGTCTTCAATGAAATTCATCAGAAGTAAGGCATCAGGGCTGTCATCTTAGTAGGGGGGTTGTATGTGGGGAAAGAAAGAGATAACGTAAGAGGGCTCTTGCATCATGTATATATACTTGGAAGACAAACACATACCATAGCCTTCCATGTCCGCATATTCCAAACAGTCAATGAAGCAAAGCCCAATCTATCAATGGCGTTCGTACCATGCCTGAAAACATTACAAGACATTTTCTTTCATGAACTGACATAAAATAGTCATATGCTCAAATTTCGTAGTCAAATGTAAAATTTATGCATGAGTGAAGAGCAGCTAAGTACTCGATCCCCAATATCATCAAGTCTAAGATAAGTTAGTGTAGCTGCAACCACCGCATTAATCAGCTGTGGTCTTAAAGAGGAACAGTTTTCACTGCTCTATCTTTTGTTCCAACTTCGTATCCATCATTGTTATCAATTTTCTTTCCCTTATGTCAACATCTGGGCAAACTGGGAAAGAGAGGCAGTGAAAGCAATACATGCAAACAATTCAAATTCTTACACATATAAATATTTTTTTAAAAATACTAAGGGTAAAGGAAAAAAACTTATTAAAAACAGGGCAGTGACTATCTCATTTTGTCACAACCTATACGTCACGAGCTGCGAGCACAAAAACTCATCTCCATTTCTTTCAGAAAAAGTTTCTTTAAGGTGAAATTCATCAAAGGCTTCAAGGAAACTTCAATTATAAAAACTTTCAGCTATAAACATATACAAAACAACTAGTATACTAAATGTGTTTGATAAAATAGTAAATCCCCCCTAGTTTTTATAAATATTACGCAAAACATGCTTCAAAGAGATATAAGTTATTGCAGAGAAATACTGCATAACAACTCTAGGCATATTATTTTTCCAGAGCTAATTATGAGTCTGAATCCCAAAAATCAAATTTAATTGGTTCAACCAAAATCGTGAGGTCAATGAAAAGAGAAAGATGTTACTACAAAGAGTGAAAACCTAATTTAGTATTGAAGAACAAATAAAAGCACAAGTTACCCTCTGGATGCTGAAGCAGAAACAAAAATAGGTTCAACAGGACTGCATTTTATGTCCAAAACACTGCAAATAACCAAATTCATTGACGTCAAACAAAAACAAATATTTGTTAATAGTGCTATCGTCATTAAGATCACAAACTACTCTAGAACCTTGGATATGCTCTAGTTGTATTAAGATCACAAACTACTCGCTTTGCGTCAACATTCCATGCTTTAATGCCTCCATCAGCAGTCCCAATGAGAAGCTTTTGACAATATCAGAAATTTAAAAAAAAATTGGATGTCAAGTCAAGTAGTAACACTTAGTTATCTACCAAATACGAATGAGGCAATATAAATGGACATGATATGTAATGAGGCATATAAATGGACATGATATATAAGTGTAACTACGACATGTACGTACCAGGCGATCGGATTTACGCTCCCACTCAAGTGAGAGAACCTCAGCCCCACAATAGATAGTTGCATTTCTTGAAGCCGGCACTGACGAGTCATATGTCCATATCCTTACAAAATTACGAGAATCATCATGAAATAAATCAAACTATGATCAAGAAGAAAGTTAGAAACCATTAGAAATAGATCAACCTTTGATGAACGAACTAACTATGCTAGAAAAAGAACTGATATTAGGTTTTAAGTTATGAACAAATATCAGTCCTGGTTGTCTCTCACTTGCCCAGTCTAGCAACGTACTACACGTTCAATATCACAAAAACATAACTAACGTTTTGGAATCACGTCTAAACAAGAACTAATAAATGCATAGAAAAGAGCAAAGATAAGATCCATTATTCTTTGAAGTAAGAGATGTTTTTATCCTAATGCCTTCATATCTTCAGTTAAACTTTTGTAAATTTCTCTATAAGGATGGACCACAAAATGTAGTAGGAAGAGCGTCTTTTCATCATCTTGTCTTTGATGATGAAAACAAGCGTCTTTCATAAGATTTCTTAAGAGTGTACTATCAAAAAATTTGTTATGCTTACCTTACTGTGCCATCCTTAGAAGCACTTGCAATGTTGTCCCCAGATGCCGAAAACCGACACCGACTGATTGGACTGGTATGGCCCAGGAAAGTTTCCTACATCGATAGTTAAATAGCAATTAAGCTGGGTTGAGCAATAAAAGTGTTAAAAAATACAAATCAAAACAGAAGTATGTTAACTTAACTTATTTCACTATAACAGCAAATGAAGAAGTAAATATCCAGTTTCACCTGAAATTCAACTTTGACTTCTGGAAATTCTTCACCTTTTTGTAATTCATCATCAATTTCTGCAATAGTAAGATATTTCTTCAACAACAGAAAACTTATATGAACTTTTGTACTTTGGCAAGTTCAAATATATCCTAAGCAAGGCTGCAAATCCTATGGAATATTGTGGCCGATTAAGATGTACCTTCACTTATACTCCTAGATAAAAGTCTAGCTATTTTCGAAGAAATTTATCCCATATCACCCACTGCCAAAGTTAGAAAGTTTACTTTGAAACCAAAACAGCCTTCGCTATATTTAATGTGCTCACTCAAATATAGGAGCAGCAACTGCCATGCTAGCATCAGACCATGAAAGCTTAAACATATCCATGTTTAGTATCCAAGAATCATTTAATAAGTCTCTTCCTTGACATGGCGTCTTGCCACCTCTAGTCTTTTATACTATCTGAGAAGCCCGTTACACATTCTAAGTGAGCAAAGACTGACTAACAACAAATTTTGTATAATAAGTATTTCGAATCATACTCTTCTACGCACTTACACAATCTCAAGAAGCATGAAGATAAAGACAAGTCCCAATTTCTGATTATTCAACGCTTTTTAAATTTGCAGTTTCCTTTATGAGGAGTGAGGATGTTAATGACCTAAAATAGAGATTCTTTTACCAATACCTAGAATAGCACAAATGAGGCCAACAGCTAGTAAATCACGTATAGAAGGGATGTAAATGGTAACTTGGAAACCCTCGAAAAGCAGACATATACATGACCTCAAATTTACGACAAGGAACTGTGGTGTTAAATGCATAAATCCAATATTCTAACCTATAATGTACTTATATAACAAGAAAAATATTAGCACTTCATGATAAAGCCTTTTAATAAATCTCGATCCGAAAAATAAGAGAGTAAGTACTTAACGCTTTTTGTTAGTTTGGTGTATCAGAAAAGTTACCACCTAAAGGCGTCCATTTTTCTATTTACTCAACTTATATTAAACATTTTAGCAAAATTTATATATATATATATATATATATATATATATTAAACACATCATCATAATTCATAATTTTAATTAATTCCAGTTTTAGGCTTTTTGCCCTCCAAATTGCTTTTTACTTAAACTGAAACTGAAATGCACATTACGATTACTTACTACAACTGAAGTCACCTTGTGATATTCGGAAGTCGTTACTTTTTTCATTCTCACCAGGACGGCTGTCCATCCTAGAGCATGGATCTAAAGCCTCAGTTGTTAAAGTACCAGACAGATCCTCTAAGAAGTCCCCTGTACTCGGATCTGAATTTAAAGACGCAACGAGCTCATGAGAAACCCTGGGTGAACGTATAATCCGTTCTGTAGTGCCAGCTTCAGAGTGTGATGAGCTGTTTCTTCCATGCTTTCCAACTTCTGCTAGTAATGATGCATTACTGACATAAGTAACTTACAGTTAGATCCTGCTAGTTTATATGAAAGAATCAAAAGTAAAGGACACACCTTCTTAATTGACATAGCTGTGCTTCTTTATCCTCCAACAAAGCCTGGAGTTCGGACAGTTTGAGATTAAGTTGTTTGACATCCTTCTTAAGGTGGTTCACAGTATTTTTTTCAAGGCTAATCTTCAATAAGGCTGGGATCCGTACATTAGTCAAGGAGCAATTCAGAAAAGATAGCAGTGAAAATCACATCAATAAAATAAAACCATCGTCCTTTTTTAAACATGTTGACTAATAATGTCACATTTAACAGTTTATGCC
>JAOWBF010000037.1:7521915-7539775 GCA_028566175.1 Vinca major
CGGGGACAAAGTTTCCACCATTTCCAGCGTGATTGCCGGCTGATCCTCCAATTCCTGTTGCTGAATTTCCGTCGTACCAGCCCCATTTTGCGGATCAGTGGTGTGCGCCTGGGAAATCATCAACGCTTCTATCTGTTGTCTTGCAAACTCCGGCTGATCGGCCACCGCCGGCACCACCGGTCCAACAGTGGACCGTCTCAAATCAGTTCCTTGGATGTCCTAATGTTCTTGAGCATGAACTGCATCCGGTTCATTGTTTTCCCCGTCCTCCACTGCTTCATGAATAACATAATCATCTACAACCATCACTTGAATATGCGGCGGCGTAGAACTCCCTGTGATCATTACCGCCTTATCTTTTTCCACATTAGGGCAAGAAACCGAGTGCCCCGAGGTAGGGTTTACAGTCTCCGCCCCAACCGATGCCTTTGGCTGTACCGCCGCTACCTCCCCTACATCCGGAAGCTTTGGCATTGCTTTTTCCATAGCAACGAGTTGTGAAGGGAAGGACACAACCTTTCCCGACCTCAAAATCCGATCTTGAGGAGGCGCCACCGTCTTAGACACAGTACCCGTCTCCCCATTTGTAGACCCCGATTGACATGCCTGATTGGAGTGCCCAATTTTCCAACAGAGAGAGCAATAGGATGGAAGATTTTCATAGGAGATCGGCTGCCTAAAGCCCTTCTCCATCCGCGAGTGCGAAATCCAAACCCTATGCGTGAGTTCCTTCATCAAAGCTATTTCAACACAGATCCGCGCCACACTCGGTCTCGTGACTGAGGCGGTCGGCTCATCAAGAACTAGAGACGACCCTGCCGCACTAGCCAACGAAAAAAGAATGGATTTATTGAACAGATGTATTGGAAGACCTTCAAATCTGATCCAAACTGGAACAATGGATGGTTCCACCATTGTATTGAAATCAAATTGCCATTTGAATACTCTCATCCGCGAGCCACCGAAATTCCAGATTCCTCTTCTCCAAAAACGGCAATAATCTTCTTCCTGCTCAAATCGTATTATTACATGCTTTGAGTCAAGCCATCCGATCCAATAACCGCCCTTGAACTGCAGCTTATTGAAATTCTTACGGAGGCTATCAAGCGGCGGTGTGCGGCGGGAAAACTTGCCAACAATAGCGAGTTTCCATGGAGCCTCCAATGCTACGAGTTCATCGTCATCGATATTAATTGCAGGTTCCCCCTTGAATGAACCAAGTTGCTTGATTGAGAGAGATGAAGCCGCTGATGATCTCGATGTGAGAAGATCCGCGAAAGATTTTTTCGGCCACGCCGCCCCAGAAGGAGGCTGCGCCGCTGCCGCCAAGCCGGCCGGCATAGGTCAATGAGAGGGAGGTTGCGTAGGCATGGGAGACTCTAGGTATTTTCTTTTGCTCATCATGGTTGACACTAGTGAATTTAAACAATTTTACTTGATCAAAAACCATGAATTCTTTGTTTTATCTTGGGGTATGCAGGCATAATGTGAGATCACTAGCTAGATAGAGGAGGACAAAAAAGGAAGAGTTTTTTTTTGGGGGGTGGGGGTGGGGGCAGGAAGAGTTAGGTTGCATGACTAATTAAAGAAAGTTAGGGTTGGCAAAGATCAGGCTTTAACACATCATTGCATTTGCCTACTTTCTTCAAATTTCCCTAACCGACCTACATCATCTCATTTAAACAAATTCTTTTAGGTATTATTGCAGAATCTTTGTGAAAGATGGATTGCGAAGGGAGATGTTTGTAGAGGAAGATTAATACAGATTACACAACAATATTTACTCGTAAATCCAAATTTTGAGTCCAAATTTTAAGATGAGAATTTAAGTGTCGAATTCAAAATTATTATGAATCCATATACATTAGATTTTAGTTAAAGTGTAAGGGCGTAAATCATCTGCATCGTACATATAAATCTACAACTGTAAAATGGATTATTAGACAATTATGTTTTAAAATAGCAATTTTGAATCATAGTGAGAAGGATTTGAAACCTCCGCACCTGCATTGTTTTTTTTATTGTTTTTTTAAAACGTATGCTTTTGGAGGCATTTAGGATAGTTCTATTCCTTTTTGTCTACTATTTAAGGGCAAATAATCATTTGTACCGTTTGTGTACTTATTTCTATATCCAATCAATCACAATTTACCATATATATAGATAATTAAAAAAATGATCACATGAAGAATTTTTATTGGTTAGACACAAAAATAAGTATACAGACGATTTCATCCCACTTTTGATTATTTGAAATGTGCACTATAAGTGGCGTCAAATAATTGCATTTCCCACATTCAATTTAAGCTTTTTATAACAACTCGGCAATCCAATTACTAGGTAAAATTAATTACTGTGATTAATGTAATTGTAAAGGATCTCATAATGTGAATTGTGCGACTGCAACTCAAAATACAATATTTTGAATTCCTATGATTAAACATAAGATAAAAAAATTGAATTCGAGATTAACTTTTATAATTACAAAAAATAGTTCACAATCTATACTATATTGAAAATTTGATTTCGACTATATTGAAGAGATATTTCTAAGAGGAAGAGAATTTTCCAACTATTATTAAAATTAAATTGCAAACTAACTAATATGAACTAATAAGCCCAACAACAAAAAGCATTCACTTTTGTTTACCTAAAAGGAGCTTGTGCATTCATTCATTCATGCACTAATTTTTTATTTTTTATTAAAAAATAAAAATAATTTACTAATAAAAGCTCAATAGAATCGCCACTCACATATTATTATTCCCTCCATCCGGATTTAAATGTCCCATTTTAATTAATTTGAAATACAATTAGAAATGTGTATTACAATTTTAGTTAAACTTAAAAATTAGATATCCAATTTTGAATTCCAAAAAACAAAAAGGATATTCAAATCTGAACGTTGGACGTATTATATTATTAGCATATTAGTCGTTTCATTGCAACTGGCCAATTTTATTTACATGAAATACTAATACTAGGAATAGCGTCGTTAACATCAGATAGGCTCCATTAGTTTGTAAGTGCTAATAAAGTTGCGCCTTCTAAATCTAATTGATCCCATTATCAGATATTGTTTTTGTCATCTTAGTGCGTATTTAGTACGTAGAAATGAAAAAGAATTAAAAAATAAAGATTAATAAAGAGTTGTATATGAATAATACACTTTGATCAAAATGAATATAAAAATAAAATAATGTACGAATAAATTAGCAAATAAATGCAAAAATTTTGTAAAAAAATTTATATTTTACAATAAAAAATAATTTTTAAAAATAATTTTAATTTGAATATGAATAGTAGGGCATGATAAGAATGTGTAATTGAAAAATTGTTTATGTTATAAATTGTGATTGGTTGGGACAGGAGGACAAAAGATTTTCACCCCTTTGGAATTGAATCGTTTTGCAAAGATTGAATGATTTCTTATGGTTGGCATTGTTATTTTCTCTATGAGCCTCTTTTTCTTCCTTTTCTCTATGCCGTCTTCTCTTTCCGTTTCTGTCTTATACAGTCCGATTTAAATGGAAGCTTCGACCTCCTTTCAGATTTTGGCCGAATCTTTCTTTTTTCTGCATTTATTTTGATACCCTTGTTTTTTCTTTTGCCGTAAATTATGATAGAGCTCTTTTTAAGTGTTTTTCTTCAAGTTTCAATATTTAAAGACAAGATTTATCTTTAATCCTTCTAGATCAAGCATTCATTTGGTTCTCCTTGAAGGATTTTCTTAATCCGAAATAGATCTAAGACCTTTAACCTTTTACATCTTATTAAGATAATCTATAAAATAGTTGATACATAATACTCTTATAGATTGTAGATGTTTATAAAAGAGGTTAAAATTGAGTCTCTTTTGCCGCTGATATTAATGGACGGAAAGAAATGTTGTGAAGACCTCTGCTATGTTTTCCCCCTTTAGTATTAATACTTTTTCTCCTGTCTTGGAGGATAGTACTTTATTTATTATAATAATTTTATAAATTATTGTATTTTTTATTTTTTATCTAAATATTATCTCTTGATTATAATGACTTTAACTAATTTATAATCAATAGATAACTTCTTATTTATATAGAAAAATCGTTCTTATAATTTACAATTGTGTACATCATATCATAATTTTTCTAATTAAAAAGTTCTTGGGCACGAAAAAAAATTAGAAGCAAGGAGAAAGAAAAGAGCGCAAAAAAAATTACCCATTTTTACCGGTAAGGAAAGTAAAAATGATCGCGGCAACCAATAAAATAATTCAAATAAGTGAGTCTGACATTTTATTTTTGGCGTTTACAGTTTTATCTTTGGTCGAGAGAAGTCGTCCATCTTCCGCAAGGTAACCCAGTTGATTTAAAGGTGATAGATTGTGTAGGAGGGTGCATGTTCGAATTTTAGCAGCCGCAGTGTGAAAGTTTCAACCCTTCAATGTGGGGTGGGTTAAGGCAAGACCTCTCACCAATCGGGCCACTGAGTCACCTTGATTTACATCCTCCACAATTCCTGTCAGATTGAAAAATAGGGATACTGTGGGTATGAATATCGCCTTTTTATGTAGGAGAGATCCCACCACCAGTCCACTAGGGCTCATTGAAGTAATATATGATAATTTTAATATGAATCAGGTCTATTGAATCATGTGATTTAAAATTAATCAAATCACTATAAAATTAAGAGATATTATTATGTAATCACGTGATTAATTTTAAATTACAAATTAAATAAAAATCTGGTTAATATCACAAAAATCCTAATATGGAGGGTGGAAGACAATAATAGCCCAATAATAATTCTCCTTCATTCATAAAAACCAAAAAAAATAAAAATAAAATCGGCCAGCTTTCATTGTCCAGCCATTGCAAGTTGTTCTCCTACCTGTAAAAAGAGAATCGACCAACGTCTTATTCGGAGATGCGTTCATTTTTTCTTCACTGTATCTAACTGTCTCTTTCCATATTCCTTTTTCCTTCCTCTGTATCTTCTTCATCATTTTTTGCATTTACGTGCTTCTCTACGGATGATAATTGCCAGCCTCCGAAGACTTGAGGTAAAAAAGGTCTTCGGATCTGGTAGAAAATTGAAATAAACTAGTTATTTCGCTCCAGTTTTGGTGAAGAATAGTTGGAATTTGCTTTTGGTTTTTTTTGTGTGGAAATTTATGTGATTGAGGTGGATTAGATGAAAGTAAAATTAAGCAGAGGATGGAACAGAAGCATATATTGTTATCGGCATTAGGTGTCGGAGTAGGAGTGGGGATAGGATTGGTATCAGGCCAGACTGTGAGCAGATGGAGCGGAGGAGGTCAATTTAATGGTAGCTTTGATGGCATTACCGCCGATCAAATTCAGCAGGAGCTTCTCAGGCTGCTTACTGATGGTAGCAACTGCAACGTCACCTTCGATGACTTTCCTTATTACCTCAGGTAAACTTCGCAACCTTCAGCTCAAATTGTTGGTAGATTGATCTTTAGCATTTGACTACACCGCCAGCAAAACCTGTATTCCATATATTTTGTTAATATTTCTTCATTTTTTTAAAAAAAATAAATTCTGTCGAGGTGAATAGGCCGTGGTAAGGTTGTCCGGATTTTGCTTCTGCTGTGATTTTATGATATGAGAGATGCTTGTATGATCGTGTTGAAGATGCATTCATTATTCGTGATACTTTTTGCTTGTCTGGGTAATGCTTTTTAGCTATGGAATCATCTTTAGCTTTTTAGTGATCTACTTTCTTTTGTTTCTTTCAATTGATTCATATAGTTGCTATATTCACCTTTAACCGTTTTTTTTTTTTTTTGAATTTACGCAAATACTTCTCAGATATGTTTGTTTGTTCATTATCTAACCAGAAATATTTTAAAACATCTTACATCTCTAAGTTTTTTTTTAGTACAATTTTTCCGTGTTTAAGATTTCCGTTTCTCCTATATGCAATTTTTGTCTTGTCATTTTGATCTCATTCCTCTACTGTCTCCTCTTTTTACATTTTTTTAATCTTGTTTTTCCAAATAGCTGATTAAGCCAATCGAAATAAAAGTGAAAGCAGTAATCCTTTGGATTTATTTTCTGTAGTGTAACTTGCCAATTTGATATAGGAAAGCAAAAGTTCTTGCAATTTCGGATGACCCTACAATTCAAACGCAAAAAAAATAAGGAAAAAAAGAAAAGAATTGCGTTCTTTTCTAAGATTGCCATAAGGAAAGAACATACACTAATGTACGCTTCAAATGTTTCCAGAATTCATGTCCATATCAGCAACATATGATGTACTAATTTTCATCTCCTCTAGAGCATTAGTAGAGAAAAATATACTTATTCTAATATTGCATCTCTGCTGATGCTTTGGCAGTGAGCGGATGAAGGTATTACTGACAAGTGCAGCCTATGTTCATCTACGGCATATGGATGTGTCAAGACACACCAGGAATCTTTCTCCCGCTAGTAGGACCATACTGCTCTCTGGGCATGCTGGTATGGCGTATGGGAATTCCTTTAATAGCTATATCATTTTAAGAAAAATGTTTCTCATTTTTTTAATCTTTTCTTAATGTCTTTCCAGAACTTTATCAGCAAATGCTTGCAAAGGCTCTAGCTCATCATTTTGAGGCAAAATTGCTTCTGTTGGATGTAACTGATTTTTCTGTAAAGGTGAATGAATGTTCTCGAAAGGCATTATTTTCTTTTTAGTAGATTTATTTTCAGTAATTCAGGCTAATAGTTCTATTGGTGAATGGTAACAGATGCAAAGCAAGTATGGTATCACCAAAACAGAACCTGTAAGTAACTGTTACTGGCAGAGAAAAACAACATTTATTTCGGTTCATAATATGGTCTATCAATCTGATTGGAAATTTCTCTAGTTTTGATATCTGCTATTCTACAGTCTTTCAGGAGGTCATTCTCAGAGTTGACATTGGAACGGATGTCCAGCTTATTCGGTTCATTATCAACCCTTTCAGAGGATGGTAGAGGTATAAAAGGAAGCATTAACATTAGGAGCAATTCCTTTTGTTGGTGAAACTAATTGTCCTTTTGTCATAATACTCATGATCTCCTCTGAGTCTACCTTTTTTAGTATCTACAGAAGCAATCTAAGTGATGCTGGTTCACTAAGTGACCTACATGCTTGGTTCCTTTCATAGTCGTAGGGATAGTGGCTGAACAGAATATGAGGTGTGCATGAGTGTATAATGTGTTAAAAATCTGATTCCAAATAAAGACAGCTAGCATATAATCATAAGTGGAAATTACTTGGTAACATTTTAATGAAATTGATTTTTGTGCTTCTTTTCCTAAAAGTGTCTAGGTTCACTTACCATCTGCACTTAAAAGCGCGGATGGTAAGTGAACCTACATATCAAATAGCTAGATGTCAAATAGAGAGCAAGTATAGGGAACAATGTGTAGCAGAACATGTCACTGGACTTATCATTGAGTTGTCTTTCTGGAAACCACATTTTTTAAGGTTTTTGTCAAGATGCTGCGGGAAACCATCGGAAGGCCTTTTTTGGCATGAAGGGTGAGGGCTATTCGATCTGAAATAAGGTTCCTTAGTGTTAAAGGCACTTGACTGATATTTGTTGGTTCTGATTCAATCTAAGTGGCCAACTTCTGATTCAATCTAAGTGGCCAACTTGAAGGAGAAGTCTCGTCTTCTCCATCATTTTTTGCAACTCCTCTTTCTTTCATTTTAACGAGATTCTTTGAGGCTGAAAAAAGTAGGCTAACAAAAGATATTTTACAGGTGTATTGTCTAGGCAAAGCAGTTGCATCAACAATAAATTGAGGTGCATAAAAAATTTCTTTTTCATGGTTAACTATGTCAAGTTCATATGCACTTTTAACGTTGATTAATGCAATTTTCAGGAATTCAGAGCAGGCAGAAAATTCTTCGAAGCATCGACGGAGTTGCTCTGCTGCTTCAGACATGAGTAGCATCAGCTTCCAGTCCTCTTCCTCAACTCCAGGTTGAATATGGAGCCGTGATTTAAGAAGTTATGAATCAAAATAAATTACACTATAGGATATAACTAATTTTCTACCATTGACGTCTGTCTGAATCATATTCTTCAGCAATTTATTTTACTAGCTCTCACTTAAGCAGATATTTTCTCTGCTGCACCAACAGTCCCTCTCGAATTTCATTTTGGCACGGTTTTCTTACTAAATAATTTGCATTTCAACTTTTCTACTCTATATTGAATGTTACATCTTTTTACTGTTAAACCTACGGAAAACATCAAGAAGAAATTCGGGTTTTCAAAGTTCTGTCCACCTACCTTTGGTTATGTTAGTTTTAATTACTTGAAGAATATTGTTAGTAGTTATTAACATCCTGTAACTAGTTTTGAAACTGAAAACCCTTTTTATTGTACCTTTGCATGATTTTCAGCTCGTCACAAGCGCACAAGCAGCTGGTGCTTTGATGAAAAACTTTTCCTACAGTCACTCTACAAGGTAAAGTAATTGTGTTATTAGACCAAAGTTTCTTCCTCTTACGAACTAGCTCCACTATCACCCTCGTGACTTATGTTGCTTATCTGAAATTGATATTTTCATGGGTTTGAATGATTTTTATGACGGTTCATCTTAAACTGAAATAAGGTTTCTGTGACTTCAGGTTTTGGTTTTAGTCTCTGAAACCCATTGCGTCATTCTTTATGTCAGGGAGGTTGAAAAACTTATTCTCCAATCTCCTAGATTATACAAATTATTTGACCGAATGTTGAAGAAACTAACAGGACCAATATTGGTTCTTGGTTCCCGAGTGGTGGATCTTGATGATGATTATGGAGAAGTGGATGAGAGAATCAATCTTTTGTTTCCTTATAATATCGAGATTAGACCACCTGAAGATGAGCCTCATCTTGTGAGCTGGAAAGCTCAACTAGAGGAGGATATGAAGAGAATACATTTTCAGGACAACAAAAATCATATTGCTGAGGTACTTGCGGCAAATGATCTTGTCTGTGATGATCTAGGATCAATCTGTCAAGCGGACACAGCTATTCTTGGTGATTTCATAGATGAAATCATAGTTTCTGCAATATCGTATCATCTGATGAATAACAGGGATCCAGAATATCGTCACGGGAAGCTTGTTATATCATCTAAGAGGTACGCCAAATTATTGGTTGTTCTCTTCTTTTTAATATTATGTTTCTTTTGTATTAGTTTTCTCAACCTGCACTTGGATCTCACACTGTGATAGTTCATATACAGTTTGTCCCATGGTTTAAGCATCTTCCAGGGGGGAAAAAGCGGTGCGAAAGATAGTGTCAAGCTGGAGACAAATAATGAATCTTCCAAGGTTGGATTGGTGTACCGATATTTCTGCGTTAAATATTTTAACAAAGTTTCGTGTGATTTCAGTATTTTTGAAGAATGTGTGTGATTTCAGTCTGATGTGATTAATTATGCTTCCATCCCTTATCGACCTTAGGACACAGAAGAAAATGTTGCCTCCAAGCCTGATGTGAAGCCTGAAAATCTAGCCTCAGAAAATAAAAGCGAGACTGAAAAATCTGTTACAGCAGTGAAGAAGGATGGAGAAATTCAACCTGCACCCAAACCCGCTGTAAGTCTTATTAGGAAAAGGCAAAAAATTAGCATGGATATCTAGATGTAGGTTTCTTTATATATGCTTCTTAAGCTTCTCATAGTTGAACTAGACAGAGAATTTATCTTAACTACTTTAGTCCAAGGAGTAAGAGAATACAATGGAATCCTTACAAGGTTTCACGTAAGCATTGTGCCTGCCACTCAATCCAGTATTCCTTAATTTTTTGTTTCACTTTATATGACTTAAGGTTCATATTAATCACAGGAAGTGTCTCCTGATAATGAATTTGAGAAGCGTATAAGGCCAGAAGTAATTCCTGCAGATGAAATCGGTGTTACCTTCGCAGACATTGGTTCTTTGGATGAGATAAAAGAATCACTTCAAGAGCTCGTTATGCTTCCTCTACGAAGGCCAGACCTTTTCCAGGGTGGGCTGCTTAAGCCTTGCAGAGGCATATTGCTCTTTGGGCCTCCTGGTACTGGAAAGACGATGCTGGCAAAAGCCATTGCAAATGAAGCTGGAGCGAGCTTCATAAATGTCTCTATGTCAACAATTACATCAAAATGGTTTGGTGAGGATGAGAAAAATGTCAGGGCTCTTTTCACACTTGCAGCAAAGGTTTCTCCGACAATAATTTTCGTGGATGAGGTTGATAGCATGCTTGGCCAGAGAACCAGAGTTGGGGAGCATGAGGCCATGCGAAAAATTAAGAATGAGTTCATGGCGCACTGGGATGGGCTATTGACAAAACCTGGTGAGCGGATCCTTGTTCTTGCAGCAACTAACAGGCCATTCGATCTTGATGAGGCTATCATTAGGAGGTTTGAGCGCAGGTAGATACCTATTGCCTGACTTCCAAGTATCTGATTCTTTCCTAAAACATTGACGTTAATTTCTCACACGCGGATGTATGGAACTTTTAAATTTTATGCATATCCTATGAATGCTCACTGCTCTTCTGGATGTTTTGCATTCCACGTAGGAATTTTTTTTCAGATGTTTATAGCAGTACTAGTTCATCCCTTAATTTATTGACTGAGGTATACTGCTGCTTTATAAGAGAGTTGGTTCATGAGTAAGTGATAATATAACATTTTCATAAGATGGGTTTGTATGTTACTGAGTTTCTGGATTCTGGTGAACAGAGTCATGGTTGGTCTTCCTTCTGTGGAGAGCAGAGAAAAGATTTTGAGAACACTTCTATCAAAAGAGAAGGTAGATGACCTAGACTTTCATGAGCTTGCAGTCATGACTGAAGGATATACCGGAAGTGATCTGAAGGTTTGTACTTTTAGTAAAGAAATTGTGGCCTACGCTTTTAACATATGACACTTACTTTGGGGATGTTTCTGAAAGCAGAATTTGTGCATCACTGCCGCTTATCGACCTGTGAGAGAACTGATGCAAAAGGAGAGACAGAAGGATATGGTAATTTTAATAAATTACAGCTTAGATCTGAAGTTTTTCTTTTGCCGTATTGCTGAGGACATTTTCTGAGTTCTCTTTCAAATTTTTCTGCCTCATAGGAGAAAAAAGAGAGAGCTGAAGAAGCACAGAAAGCTAATGATGCTTCGGATAAAGAAGAAAGTAAAGATGATACTGAAAGAGTAATTACTCTGAGGCCCTTAAACATGGAAGACATGAGACAGGCAAAGAATCAGGTAATGTTACTTTGGACTATTCATTTCATTTTGAAGCTTTTCTATTTCTCTGTTTTCTGTTATATATTCCATGTTACAATAACTTTTTCGTGAATATGTAAACAAAATGTAGACAGAATGAGAACCAATTATTATTCTATTCTGTAACATATTAATTTCTTTTGTTGAAAATCCTCATAGATTTCTGCTTTCTTCTTGATGCAGGTTGCTGCAAGTTTTGCTTCAGAGGGTGCTGTGATGAGTGAACTGAAGCAATGGAATGATTTGTATGGAGAAGGAGGTTCGAGAAAGAAACAGCAGTTGTCATACTTCCTTTAGGCATCTCGAGTACCAGCATCGACAGGCATTCACAACGCCATTCTTCCATGACTCTGCCAAAAGCCAAGTTTCAAAAGCTAATTCACCTCTCTGTACATGAAACCAGCCTTGATCATTTGATATAGCATATGGTAGTTAGTCAATTGTGTAAAATTATCGTTGTTTTCATTCTATTTCTTTTCTTCCTTCAATTATTGTAATCCCTTAGAAACTTTTTATATAATCCTCGTGTAAAAAAAGATATTCTTCCGGGTTCAATCCCCGGGTGACCTGCGTAATATTATTTGCAGCTACTTGTATTATGAAAATATACTCAGACGATAGAACGGTTTTGATTCTGATGGCAAAGAGTTGATCTCACACTGATCAACTGAATTTGCTCATTTTTTATTATGGGGGATGAGCTTATAACATGATAACAAATAAAAGATTCAGCAGCTTGAGTCTCACATTTACTTTCATGAACAACTCAGTCTTGCAAAATTCGAAATAAATAGTCATGAACCTTAACACAAACACTATACGCGTTGTATTTGAGAGGGATGCACATAACCTCTAATCTATCAAATTCATCTACCAAGGTTTTATGTTCACTTTGAAAAAATCATTTGGGATCCTCAAGGTAATAGCATACATGTAAAGTTCTTTCACCTTAGAACAGCAATCATTAAGAAAGCTTCAAGCTCAATTAACTCAAATATAAGGCATCCTTAAAAATTCTTGTAACTTGAAATAATAATTTACCCTGAGCATGGACATTCTATAATCCATGATGCATGTTACCAAAGTTTAGCCAAAAACAAAAATTGACTACTACACCAAACCATATTCTTCTTTTCTTGCAACTTAATGGACACGATAGACAGTCAAAGTAAAGCACATAATCCTTTGCACTAAAGAGGAATTCCAAGTTGAACATCATCACCTCTACACGTCACTAGGCCAGCTTCTTGTCTTTCAGTGGCCCTCTGGGGATCTTGCTCAAAACCTTTTCATTAAAAACTGCATACTGCTTCTTAATCTCTACTTCAGCTTTCTCAGCAAAGGAATCAACTTGATCCTCGTATTTCTCATAAAGCACGGGCACCGTGTGCAGCAGGACAAACGCTATTATTTTGCAAACAGAAAACATAATCAGGGTTGGTACAGATGCCATTAACCCAATGATTATTGTTATTCAGGAAAGGATGCAAAATACAACTATAGTAAAGGATATAATACTTACATATATAGAACAATGTCAGGAAATTAAAGCAACTTCCCAGAATTGAAAAAACCCACAAGCCGGCAATGACCTGACAGGATAAACCATTTATTTAGAAGCATTATATTATATAATACGAGCAAAAAGAACATTTACTATAGCGAAAATTGAAAACACACACGCACAAGCCCAACAATGACATGAGAGAATACAACATTTTGTTAGAAGCATTATATAATATGAGCAATATACATAGCCTCCATGATGAACATATGAAAATTTTAACAGAGTAAAAAAAATTTAAAACATAAAATTCATAAAAGATGACATACTGCAAGGAACTTCTTCAAATCTCTTCCAGATGCAATATCACGTAGGATTGCAAGAGCACCATTGATTTCAATCCGGAGGGAAGAAGCCACAGCCAAGACAATATCTTCTGGAAGAATAACTTCTGGAATTTGAGGAGGAGACCTATATTGAACAGGAAGCTTAGTGTTCATATAGACGCAGGTAAAAACATTAGAAATCGAAATATTGAAGAACATACTTATTAATGAAGGTCGATGCATTTGACCAGAGAAAAAGGACTGCCAAAGCAAGAATCAGAATATGGCACACTAATGTAAGCAAATGGTACTCAAGCAATTCAAAAAGCACCCAAATTGCAGTGGCAAAACCAAGTACACCACCAGACACTTTCTTGTCTCTCCAAAGGAAAACATCAGCAGCTGTTCAAAAATAAAATTTATAAGCCAGTCACGGAGATTAAAAAAGCAAAGTTACACACATGCATACACCAACATAAACATGCAAAAATATATCATTGCAATAAAAAGTCAATTACCCTGTTGCATAGGATTGTCTAACAAACTAGATAAAGGTAAAATTCATGGTCACATAGAGATCAATGTGTAAACTGAATAAATCGTACAGTCTTATTTTATAACATCACTGTGTTATGCAGCATATAAACTCATCAAGAGAAAATATTTACAAACAAGTACATCAAGAAAAAACAGTTGAAAATAAAATCAAAATCAAAGCCATTAATTATTATTAGAAAATTCTACATTCCTCAGACTGCAAACTAAGATTTGAATGAACTAAAAGTAAGTCAAATTTCAATGCAGGCTAAACTAAATAAACAGAAATACAATGCTAGACCGGCCAGAACAAAAATTTAGCAAAAGTAGGTAACATCCAATGCATTACAAAAAAAAAAATGAAACCTCAAATGCACAAAAAGTACATCACTAACAGAAAAAACAATTTGACATGAATAAAGGAACACGGATACTGAGAGATCAAATAGCAATTTCTTGTTCCAACTGAAGATTCAATTCTTAAGAAATAGAATACATCCGCATCATACAAAACAATCCACAGATCTAAAATAATATGGCAATATTTATCAAAATCAAATTGCGCAAGGTAAAACTAAAAAATGCAAGTAAAACTTGTTCCCCTGTGTGCATTAGAAAATACTAAATAGAGATCGAAATCCTAATTCCACCTACTATACCAGTACATATACATAAAATTAGTTACGGCATACAAATAAAGCGAGAGAGATAGAAACAATATCCATATGTTTTCCTCCGCCAAGGACCTTATGAAATGCAAGTATCAATATAAATCAATCCACATATCTAAGATTATATACCAATATTTATCAAAATCAAACTGCACAGCAGAACACTATCTCAGAAATTCAGGCGCACGAAAGTATATAATTCTAAAATGCAAGTATTATTTGTTCTCCGGTGTGCATTAGAAATACTAATTGTAGATCGTAACCCTAATTATATCTACTGTACCAGTAAATATGCATAAAATTAATTCAAAACCATACTGACAAAGTGATAGATAGACAAACAATATCCGTACGTTTTCCTCCGCCGAGGACCTTATGAACAGGCTTCTCTCGGCCGAAGAGACGGTAGATCTTAGCCTTAATAGCGGCAGCCGGCGAATGCTTGTTGTGCTTTTCGTCATCGGAATCCGAAGACGACGACGAATCGTGGCCATTAAATGTCTCCGTGATCTTTTCCATCACCGATTCAACAACTCCTTCATGATCGCCGGCGTGATCGGCCATTGTTATCGATCTCAAATGCTCTCTTCGCCGACGGTGATTTGAATTGAAAGCCTTGTTGTTCGTATCACTTTTTTGCCCTTGGGGTGCTTTTCCAGTCCTTACTGATTATTGAACTTTTTCGATTAAAATATCTAAATTCTAAACCCGCGCTTCGGGTTCGGATTATACGAACCGGGGGTCCGGAATTAACGTAGCTTTCTTTTTCTTTTTTCTTTTTTGGCGGGGTAGTAGAATAAGCCGGTTTTCGGGAAAAAGCGAAATTCTCTATCCATTGATTTCATCGAGGAATAATAGACGGAGACCGTTAGTCCTAACGGCAACTCATCTTAAAGTTTCTCTATTCTAATTAATTTTCAAATTTTCTTTCAGAAAACAAAAGTGCTACTACATCATTTGACATTTGTAGTATTGTTTTCAAAATGCTAAAAAAATGACTAATAGGTGCAATGGGTAAAGGTAAAAAAAAATTAACTAAAAAAAGGATTAACATAAATGAACTTTATAGTTCACGTCTATTACACTTACTATTTCAAAAAAAAAATTTAATATGATAGAAATTCCTCCTACACCAAGATAAAACTTTGGGGTTGCAGAAGCTGCTGATAATTTTTTTTTTTATTTACTATAAATTTTTCTTGCCTTTAAGAATTAATTTTGCAATTACTCTCTGACGACAAGAAATCACCTGTCCCCGTTTCGTCAAGTGTTCAATTTTCTCTTACGCATTCCACAATTTCTCTTAGGTTATAATTTTTTTAATTAAAAAAATTAAAACATGTCAATTTTTTTATTGGTAAGAACAAAGAATGGGATCCTAATTTTTATTTTTATTTGACTATTTTACCCTCATAACCGGCGAATTTCATCATGTTGGGATATAATTGGCACATCAAAAATAGATTATAGGTAATATTATTAGCCAAAATAGTTTATGATTAAAATTGGAACTTCACAAATAGTTAAGAGGGGGAAAAAGAACTAATTTCTCTTTGACTTTTAATGAATTCACCAACTTATCCTTCTAAACCAAACTAAACCATTAAAATTAAAATTTAATTTATACATTGGGTTGATGATCATAGATTGTATGCCTCTTCTGAATTATGAATTCTAGCAACCTTCGAAGCTATCAGCTACGATAATTGCTTGCAACTAGCAGAAACTCTAATAAAACAACAAAATACAATATTGCAGTGAATAAGAAAAGAAGAAAATATTGGCAAGAGAATTAGGCAGAGAGTTTTGTTACCCGAAGAGGATTGATGTCAGTTTCGGCGGGAACCATCGCAAAGGGAGAGAGAGAGAGCTTCCAAACCTCCTACACGAAAAAGACGATACCCGCGCCTACGGAGTTGATCTTCAAGAATATGGAGAGAGAAATTTCATGGCGTCTGGGAAATGGGAATATACATTGGAGTTGAAATGGAACAATCCAGGGAATATGCTGCGGGAAACGTCTGATTGAGTCCTCGGTTTGGTGCAATCCATTATTCTCCTTAATTACTATTTACGTCCTTATCCAATCTGACTATGCTTCTTTTCTTTTTTTTCTTTTTTATTTAAAAATAAATTAACTCATAATAAAATGGTCGGGTTATTATAATCAGAATTGTTTTCAAACTTTTTCTCCAATAAAAAAAAAAGGAGTTGAGGATGGGAGAGAATTAAACAAGACAAGAAAAGAAAATTTACACAAAGTAACGAATAATAATTCACACTGCAAAAATCATTCGTAAGAAGTAACTAAAAATATAAAACTACTACTAATAATTTAGCAAATAAATAAAAAATAATTTTTTCTACAAAATCTTCATCGCCATCAACAAACCACGGAGGTAAAAACTTGGTTTAATGGTTAGATCTGACTATGCTTCACAAGCCTCTATCCATTGTCCAATTTAATATCAGGATGAAATCTAAAATTATATGTTAAAGCAACTTATAATCGGACAAATATAATATAATATTATTTATAGTCCAAAGGGAATTTTCACTTCATTTTAGTTTGTTTTAAATGAATATTCATATATATATATATATATATATATATTATTTATAAATATATTATTTATAAATTTTCATAACAATTTTTTTATATTTAAAAAATAAAAGTTCCATTCAGATGCGAGTCATATTACTAATAAAGATGTATGTTAATTTACTCATGAAAATAAAATTATTTTTTAATTATTTGGTAGGTTAAGTCAAATATGAACATTTGAAACGGAAAGAATAGTAAAATCTAAAAAAATATTTTTTTGTAGAGTAAAATTTTATATAAAAGAAGCATGTGACTGCACCACGTGGAAGTGTCACGAGTCGGTCGTACTTGCGACCTGTGACAGAAGCCTGTATGTTTAACATCCAATCACAATGTTCCACGTCAGAGTTCTTTTATGGGTGACGTGGAATTTGACTTAGACGTACGTGGTATGAGTGGACAAAATGGTCGCCATATCAGTCTAAAAGAAGGATTGTGAGTATTCGTTGTAAAAAATAAATAAATATCTGAATTTTTTAAAAATAATCCTAAAAAAATATATTTAAAAGGTCAACGAAACTGGAAAAAATATATAAGGCAAAAGAAGCATTCTGAAAATAAGCAGTGGGCTTAAGCGGGTACAAATGGCAAAGAAGGCTCAAAGCTTTATTGACCAATTAGAAGCATGGAAATGAAGAAAGGAGGCGGCACCAATTGAAGCTAAAAATGCTTCTGGGGACTTATATTAGCCAATCAGCTCTTTGAGAGGCAAGAATTTAGCGTTGGAGGGGCAAAATTACAACAGTATATCGGATTACATATAAAAACGGCAAAAGAAAATTTTGGGGGGCGAAACTAATAAAATATTCCAAACTACATATAAAATTTATCATACCTAATAATAATTTTAAAATTGTTGGGGGGCGACTGCCCCCTCCCGCCACCCTCTGCCTTCGTCCCTGTTTGAGACCAAAGGCAGTGGAGGAAAATCAAGCTTTACTATTGGATTGTTGGATGATCTTGAATACAAAGGCTGATGC
>JAOWBF010000037.1:7598144-7618469 GCA_028566175.1 Vinca major
CACTAGTTGTTCGAGCGACTACCCGTGCCTGGCCAAAGAGGACCCACCAATCGTGTCGCCCAAGACTAGGAAAGTAAAAAGATTCTCTTATTTCTTATACAAGTACAAGTCTTTCTTTCAAATTTCAATCATCCTTTCCATTCAAATAAACTACTAGTTGAAAGAGACATCTTTAAAGAAAGAGATTCTTTGCAAATTTTTCTACATCTTCTAGTCGAAATCTTTTCTTCTGTTTCTTCAGGTATTTGGATATTTTTTGAGCTTGAATTAGCTGAGTTTGATCATGGTTTTGTGTTTTTGTTGAGTTTTTTAATTGAATTTGAAGATATTGAATTGAACCCATGTGAGGAATTCGTTTATTTTCCATGATTTTCTTTAAGGAAATGTGTGATTTTGTTGTTTGGAGGTGTTTTCGGAGGTTCTGGGAAGATCAAAGACATGGGAGGCTAGAAAGGATATGTTAATTTCGCCCTTTTGGTTTGTTATTCTAGAAGAAAGATTTCCTAGATGGTTTGTTTTGTAATCATTGTCTTCTGCATTGGTTATTTGTTTGTAAACTCTGAATTGATAAATTCGAAAAAGTCGAAAGTTAAAAGTTAAAATTCTATGATTGTTACTTTCTAGATTGATGGTATATTTCGAAAGTGACTTTTAGACATACCTTTGAATGATGAGACTATGGGGAACAAGAAGTTGGTCTTTGGAGTAGTTTGGAGGAATCATAAGCTTCAACTTGGATGTTAAATCAGGATTATCTAGAAATTCACTATATTTGCATATTGAACTTTAATATTTCTGGTATAAACCAAAAAAAAGATTATGATCCTCTGAATTGATAATTCACTATATTATGGTTCACTCCTCTGCTCTTTTTCTTTGTTTTTGTTACAAAATTAATTTTGTCTTGAACTTCCTGCTCATCTTCATTGTTTGATACATTCATCTTCTTTGTACAAAAGTGAAAATAGATATTGCTTTGTCTTGTGGAAATAGATATACTTTTCACGATTTTGTATAGTGTTATAGTTCTTGAGGTCGATCAGTTAATTGGTATCTGGTTAGAGTCTTTATTTTCATTTGATGAAGGTTGACACTTATCTGAACTTGTTTGGATGGTTTGTCCTCTTAGTTCTTTCCCCCCACTTAAACATTGAGTCTGAATCAAACGTCTTTTGTTTCTGAAGATATCATCCGATTCTTCAATTTTCACGATTCAAGATGGAAATTGTGTCCTACAAGGCCCAAGCTGAACTACTTCTCAGGAACTATATGCTTGCAGATTCTCGAGTTCTATCCACATCTGTTGTTGGTGGCATCTGTGCTTCCAAAATGGTATGGTTACCTGAATCCTTGGCATGCTTACAGTGGATTATTATGTTTCCATTTGGTCCGTGGTTTTCATTTCATGACAGGATGTTAAGTTCATATTATTCGTCTTCATTTTAACTTATTTTCTCTTTTCCTAGTAGTAAATGTATTTATATTATTTTCAGGTATATGAACTTAGTCAGGCTCTTAGTGCATTTTATATCAAGAGCTATTCCGGTCTTTCAAAACCTCAGAAGATTGAGTGGAACAATCGGTAATTAGAATTGTACTCTTTTGCTTTCATTTTTTGAGAATGAATGAAGTGATCTTTCTTCAATGCTTATGTATGCTTGTCCGTCCTGCAGTGCCATATCAACCGTCCATGCAATATTCATTGCTACCTTGTCACTGTACTTTGTGTTTTGGTCTGATTTATTTTCCAGTAATCAACTTGCTGGCCTTATTACTCTCCGACATTCAACATTGTCCACATTTTCTTTAGGAGTAAGTTTCCTTATTTCTTTGTTATTTAAGAAGAGCATATTTCTTCTACTTTTATTTGTTTGCGTCTTTGATCCAATTCCTATCTTGTAGTTTTATTAGTGTTCTGAGCAGGTAACGCAGCATAGCACAGCCAGTCCTTGACATAAAACAAATCAATGTTGGTTGAGACTTGAACAAGTCCATGTTTAAGTAAAATAACATGGATAATAGTATATTTTGTTGCAAATGATGAAAGATGCAAAACTATATGTTGTTTGTATCTCCCAATATACACACACTGAGATATGAACATTACAAGTATTTTTCATATTTCGTGACACATGCATCTGTATCGATCTCCCCTGTTAGTAGAACTAGATCCTTAGCAGTACTTAAACTATATCATTATAATAAGAAAAACTAACCAATAATGTTCAGATTCTTTTGAGAATCAAATCAATTAGAGAAACTTCGGTTTTCAGATGAAGAGCTGAGTGCAGCGAATTCCTGCTGGATAATGGTGGGGAGTAGTTCTCTAATTTTACAACTTATGATATCATATGCGGGTATTTTACAATCCATGGCACATAAATAGAATGAAGGAAATGGATGCAGGTTGCTTTTGTTTTTTTCTTCAGCTTTTTTATTAAGCCCAGTCCTATCCGGAATTATTTTTACTCTATCTTTACTGTTCGATCTTATATGCTTGTTGCAAGATTTTCGAATGGTGCATTAGTTCTTTACAATGTAATGTACTTCCCTTAGAATGTCTTACATAACATTTTTTTTGTGCTTTTGATAGGTCTCTGTTGGTTATTTCCTTAGTGATCTTGCGATGATCATCTGGCTTTATCCTTCTCTTGGTGGACTGGAATATGTAAGTTCATATAAGCTAGATCCTTATGTCTGGTATTACAATTTGTTTCCAAACACGTTCTCCTCTTCACCTCCAACACCACAAACCCCCCTCTTCCCGCTCCATAAAGAGGAAACAAATGGGAAACAAAAGTTGACACTTTCGTTTTTCCCTGACTTGATCCAATAAAACAATACTTGAAATTTTGGATGCTCTAACTGGTTATTTCATCTGTTTCACAGATTGTTCATCATTTTCTTTCAATGGTATCTCTAATGTATGCTATGCTGACCGGTGAAGGACAACTTTACACATTTATGGTCTTAATTTCTGAGATGACCACTCCATCAGTCAATTTGAGATGGTAATGTTACATCCTCTAATTGAACAGTATTAGTTACTGTAAACATACTGCGTCAAATTTTTAATGAATAATTTGTTTCTTCTTTTTTTCTCTCCTTTTTTAAATGCTGTTCCTGTGAAAAGGTATCTTGACACAGCTGGAATGAAGTCGTCCAAATTATATCTCGTTAATGGAGTCACAATGGCGTTAACTTGGCTGGTAAGTTACTGAATAGCTGCCCCCTAACTGTTCACAAACATTCTTATACTCCGTGTTTCACAGTATAATATCCTTTAACCTTTTCATCTTTTCCCAAAAATATATGGCCTTTTCCAACTCTTTACGTTTATATTTCTAAAATTACCCCCACCAATAATTATAATCCTCCCATCTTATATTATCTTAGTGGCATTAGTTAAAGATGAAATAGGAAAAAGACGTATTGTTTTTCCCTTTTTTAATCTTTGCTAAAATACCTAAAAGGCCTTTTATTATGAAACTGAGAGAGTATTTGTTAGGTGTCTCTTTTTCGTAATTATAGCTCAAAGATTCAGTTTGCATATAATTTAGCCTGCAGTCCATCACTTGATGAAATGTTTTATTTGCAGGTTGCCAGAATATTGTTGTTTATGTATTTGTTCTACCATATCTCGGCACATTTTGATGAGGTAATTGCAAGAATCTACCAGTTTTAACCAAATTTTCAGGTTCTTATCTACATCCTATTTCATGTCGGCTGTAAGTCTTCTTGTGACACTACCAAATCCAAGAAACATACAAGAATAACATAACCCATAAATAAACCCCTTTCCTCCACGCCCCCCCGGACACACACCCAATGAAAGATATGTCTAAGGTCATGCACCTTAGTTTTCTGCATTATTTGGCAAATGGTAGAATTCGAAATGCGGATAGTCTTTTTCCAAGATTGTTTTGGCAATTGATATCATCCCTGCATTGGGTATAGTAGTATGGAATGTACAGGTACAAATTATTCTCTTGTGTAACAGGTGATGCAGATACGGGCATTTGGGCGTCTCTTAATAATAGTAGCCCCATTGGTGCTTGGTATCATGAATCTAACGTGGTTTTGGAAGATTATCAAAGGGTTACAAAAGACGCTGGAAAAGAGGCATTAAGTAAGCCAATATAGAGGCGGATGTTATTTTTTCCATGTACATTTTACCTGTATATTCTTCTCTCCACCTTCAAAAACAAAAGAAAAAGCGGTAATTATATACTTCTTTCTCCTCTAAGATTACTGTTGATTTCCGCAAGCAAGTTCAGGAATCGCTTGTACCAAATCAAATATATATTTTGTGAAAAAACAAAAAATGCAGGAATGTCTCTTCTGGCTCTTCCCTTGTTTGATTGGTGAACTCGTAATGTTCTTTGATGGGTTGGTGGTTGAATTTGGGATTATGGGATTAATTCTGCAGGCAAAGATTCCTCTTTTTTTTTTTTTAAAGGGAAACATAATATAATTAATTGATATAAGAAGTTACAATTAGAAATTTTAAAAATTTGAGCGTATTCTCATTCATGTCAGGTAAGTTTAGCTTTATCCTCCCCGAAATTATAATAATAATGATAAAAGTAAAATAGTATGACTCATGATAAAGGATTGATGTTTATTACGGAATAGATCTGAACCAAATGTCACAAAGCTCATTTGTATACTCTATAAAAATTTAAATAATAATAGAAAAAAAATCAAAATATAAAGTAGGCTAATTGGTAAAATCCATCCCTAAACAATTTACGATTGGTGACTTGAGTCCCCAATCAATTGTTTTTTCTTTTAGATCCTCAAACAATTTGCGGGTTTGCACTATGGGTCCTTCAGTTCAAAAAACGCTAATCAATGATTAGTCAAAAATACAATCCGATATGTCAAAAATTGAAGTTCATTAGTAATAAAGTTTCAATTCGATATGTATCTTGGAGTGAAGATACAATCTGTGGCGAAACCAGGGCTGCGGTATCGCCCCCGACATTTTGAAAAAAAAAAACACTACAGGAAAGCTTTTTGTAACCACCTTGCCCAATCATCTTCTTGCTTGCAATAATGGCCCCGGCCAGAAGAATAAGCTTATTATCACATCATTCAGCTGATTAATAAATTGCTCGAAAGCAGAAACTTTTCAGAACTTGTTGGATAATCAATTTCTACCAAAATGTCCTTATCTGGCAAAGAAACTTGAACTTTGAAGCCATCTGTTTGATCAGACTCGGCTGGAGATGCAAGCTCCATTTCCCTCTCTAACTGAATAATTTCCAGTATTTCGCACCACATATCATCAAAAGTACATTCATTATTTTCCTTGTCATACAACTCAGTTTGATGAGCAGCATTAGCAGTAGTAATGCTTTGATGGTTGCTCTTGATTGGATTATGTTCAAGAACTGAACTAACAAGGTCATAGGCAATGGTGAATGGAAATTCATAAATCTCTGAGACTCCATCTCCTATAATCCTTTTAACTGATCCTCTCTGAGCAGAGTAGTATCCTCTATTACTGAGCAACTCATTGAATTGATTTCGAGAAGTTGCGTTGTCAGTTATGGGGTAGCAAGTTTTGTCAGAGAGTCCCAGTTCACATTCAGAAATTCCTTCAAGAGGTAGTGTAAATGCCTTCTTCAAAAACCAGAACATAGAATTCAGTCATATCATCATTAAACTAAGTGCCTATATAAATTTCAAGTCTCTGAGTCATTGTTTAAGGTTTCAATAGACCACGTGAAGTAGCTCATTGCATCTAAATATGGCAGAAATTGCAAGGAAGAAACTTAAGAAAGAATATGATTACCTCAATAACAGTACATGAGCAACCACTTGGAACCTTGAAAGAACCAGTAAAATCTTCCTTTAGGACTGTTCTGAATTTCCCTACATTAAGTTCTTCTGTGATGGGTATTGTATCTGCTTTCTTGGAATTGTCCACATCCAAAACAGTTATTTCCTTAATCTCATGTTGTTTGTGTTCAGCAATTCTATGTCCTCCTAATGGTGTTCCCTCGTGAATATCTTTTTCCGCCCTTTCTAGAGCAATAGTCTCCTTAGAAAGAGATTTTCCTTCGTACTTTGTTTGGCCACCCTGCAGAATCATTTCACCTATTTACAACAGAGATCCACCAGCTAATAGAAAATCATAGGATGCATCTTTTACGTATAAAAAAAAAACAATAAAACTTTAGCATCAACAGTGTTACCATGATCCAACCTAGGATATGGGAAACAAGTAATTTTTTTGACAAAGTTGACTTGCTGAACTGAAGCTCACTGATTCTGTTCAAGAATCATAAATTATACTCTTGCAGAATCACTTAAATAGATAACAAACAAGTTTCAAGAAGTTGATCAGACCTGATAAGTATGTGGAGGACGATATGGCCTCTCACTTTTACTAAGCTGATAATAATCAGTGTTTTCAGTCTCTTGGATTCTTTTCCCCATATCCTCACCTTTATATCCAGATACTTCAACTACAGATTGAGTTATATCACCGTGTCTCTTGAAATCTGCATTATGACCTAGTGTTTCAGCGGAAGAAATGCAATTTTTTCTGAGCATTATAATTCTCTACACATCTTAAAGTCTAGAATACTAAATCCTGCACTGCCTTTTTCTACTACAGAAGATGAAAAAATCTTCACATGAAACATGTCACTGAATAAAGCAGTGGCTTGCACCAACTAGTGTGCTTTACTGGAATAGGCTAAATAATCCCAGAATCTCCTAGCTCATTGTGAAGATGTATAATCACAAGTTTCGAAGCACAGGTCCATCCACTGCCTGTTAAATGATAGGACAAATTTCCGGAGGCAAAACAATTTCTTTCCTCTTTGTTCCCCTTTAGCATGGATGCATTAATATCAGAAGTTATATTTTGGGCAAAATCACTAGCTGAAAAACTTGAGATTTCATGTTGCTTCTTTGATTATCATTTTCTTTTTTGGTTGTACCATTAATAGAAACTTCTTCACTAAATCTACTACATAAATATCTATTTTGTGTATAATCCTCTTTGAACAAAAAGGCACGTTTTCTTCACGGACAGTGTGGCAGAGAAGATACACAAGATTCTCTACAATTCTGAAGAGAAAAAAAAGTCTGAACCTGAATTATAGTCTGATCTTCCAACTGACTCCCAAGCACAACTCGCATCCAATCTTGTATTCATCTGAATTATACCCTTAGAATCGGTCTCTTTACTCCACCTCCATGAAGGACAGTCTGATCTTCGAACTGAATCTAAACCAATGCAATTGGCATCCAACCCTGTATTCACCTGAATGATACCCTTAGAATCGGTCTCTTTACTCCACCTCCATGAAGGACAGTTTGATCTTCGAACCGACTCCAAATCACTGCAATTGGCGTCCAATCCTGTATTCATCTGAATGATACCCTTAGAATCGGTCTCTTTACTACACCTCCATGAAGTACAGTCTGATCTTCGAACTGACTCCAAAGCACTGCAATTGGCATCCAATCCTGTGACCTGCTTTTGACAGCTGCTGTTGCCAGAATTAGGTAAAAACAGAACCCCTGATCCCTTCCATGGTTCCAGTATACCCTGAGAACCATCCACGTCCTTGAGTTCACTATTCCAAGTCAAACATGATTTGGAAGGCAACAAGAACAATAATTAGGCCAATATTTGAATTAGACAACCGCCACAAGTTATCAGGGATAAAAACACCATAGGATCATGTGTCAATTATAACCACTACGAAATCCACCATACCTAAAACAGAAAATTCACTTTGTATACAGAATAATTATACACTAGAAAGAATGACGATAATAATCAGGACAAGACAATTGCCTCCAGTGGCAGGAAGCAGTAAATGACCACATGAAACCTAAGGATGATGCATGCTTTGTTTTGGAGTCTCAAGGTCCAAAAGACATTTTAACAATTTTCAATAAAAGAGTGAAGAATGAAACTAGATTTTACAGTAAAAACTAAACCTGGCAAATAACCGCAACTTACAGTAAGATTGGATAAAATCCTTCGGGCAGTTGTTTGCAAACATCCAATTCAGCACATGATAAAAGAAATTCTCTAGTATATTTTGTCTTCGATAGTCTGTTACAAAAAAAATAGAAAGTTTCATAGCCTGGTAAAGAATGTACAATCAAACTAAACCGTATTATTACCCAAAAACTGATGGATCAAATCCTGAGGGAACTTGTTTGCAATCATCCAATTCAGCACATGATAAAAGAAATTTTCTAGTATATGTTGTCTTTGATAGTCTGTAACATTTAATAACAAGAAAATTAGAAAGTTCCTTAGCCTGCTAGAAGATAAAATATATATGTATCTTACAGTTAAAAGTTAAAACTTAACCATCTGTCTTACTGAAAAACTGATGGATACAATTAAACAATTCAGCGAGTGATAAAAATAAATTCTCGTGCATACAGTCTCCGATCGTCCGTAACATTTAAAAAACAACAAAATTAGGAAACGTTTTACACAATTTTCCAATCATCATAATTCATAAGTTTTAGCACCAAAACCGGAAGAAAAATTACAGGTTCGGCCGGAATGCTTTTCAGAACAAGCACTAAATAAACAAATAAGCATTAAGCTACAATATACAATCTCTGATCGTCTGTAACATTTAAAAACTACAAAATTAGGAAAAGTTTCACACGATTTTCCAATCATAATAAGTTTTAGCACCAAAACCGGAAAAAAATTACAGGTTCGGACGGAATGCTTTTCAGAACAAGCACTAAATAAACAAATAAGCATTAAGCTACGATATACAGTCTCTGATCGTCTGTAACATTTAAAAACTACAAAATTAGGAAAAAATTTACCCGATTTTCCAATCATTATAAATTTTGGCACCAAAACCAGAAAAAAATACAGCTACGGACCGAAAGCTTCTCGGAACAAGTATTAACAAAACATATAAGCATTAAACTACAGTACCTCGATCACTAGCTTGATGTATTTTATTTTACCGGCGAAAACAAAAACGGAAAATTACAAGTCATTATCGTTACCTGTGAACCTCCTCCGGCTTCCAAGTTTCTTCTTCCATCTCCAACAGCTCCTCTAAACACCGGCACTGATTTTCCACACGCATGTTCAGAATAAAATAAAATAGCAGAGCAACCGCGGCTGTCACAAACCTAAAAAAAATCTTCATTAACTAGCAAATTTTCAAGAGTATTATGCATCTAAAAACCCTAGCATTAACAAAATTGTACCAAAATTGCCTGGAAAAGAGTAAAAATGTTTGAAGAATGCTGTCTCGGAGACGAATGCAAATGCAGCCAGTAAAAGATCACAGTAGAACGGAGGATTATGTTCTTAATGATATGTACTTGTGTTCTGCACTTTTACTATGAATGGAAAGAAGAAAGTGACTTTCTGTGAAATCTCTGAGAATGAAATAAGAGTGAAGGGAAAGGAGGACTGGTCTGCACTTGTACAGAGGGGAGGGAGAGCAAAAGCCAGTTGTGTTTTCTGACATTACTACACTTAAGGGAAAATGATATTCTGGTTCATGTTTATTATCGAAAAGACTTTAATACCCTAATTCACTAAATCCATATCAAATTTGAAGTTCTGAAAAAGTTAGTCACAACATCAAGGGAATAATAAAAGAAAATACAAGACTTTAAAAGGTTTTCGAATATCATTGTTTCAAGTATATTACTCTCTCTATTTAATAATAAAAGTATATTTTTTTAAATACTTTAGCACAGATAAGGGAAATAGACAATAAAATTTTACTATCATATCTTTATATCTCAATCACCAATATATTTCTCTTTTTCTCTCTATAATTAAAGGGTAATTTTAAAAAAAACGTCTTTAAAGATTGAAAAATATTTATATTTTGGAAAAAACATTGAGAGGCTAAAATATTGAAACAGAGGGAGTACTGTGTTCTACTATTGTTTTGATAGATAATATTTGTACTTCCTCTTTCTTATTTCATAAATGAAAAAAAAAACTTAAATGCCTAAAATTTAATAAATGCAACTCAAACATACCACTTTGAAAGATTAGTTAAAGGTTTTTCCAACAAAAAAAAAAAAAGATTAGTTAAAGGCATTGGTGTCTTCATTTGTTTTATCAAATGTAAATCCTATAGATAAAAAGAAACTATGAGATATACTACCTTCATTTATTAATATAAGACTTTCATTACATATTGCAAAACTAAAGATATTTTTTAGTTAAAATATTAATATTATTCTCTTAAATAAAATTAGTGGTATACAAGTTATATTTAAGAGAATAATATTTTTATTTTAACTGACAAATTATTTTATTTTTTAATTTCTTAATTTTCGTAATATATCAATAAAAATCTCATATTAAAGAATGGAGGGACTACATTATATCGAGAAGCCCCAAGTTATTGGTGTCTTCTTATTTATAATATGAGGATGATAAGCCCCTTGTGACCAAAACTAATCCAACTTCATTAGTAAAAGAGGTTATAACCTTAAAATTACTTGCTCGGGAAGAAAATAAATTTTATGGTAAATCTCCATATATATATTTATATAAATAATTTTTACTTTTTTGTTAATAAATTTTTATTTTAACTATTTATATAAATAAACTATTTTTGAAGTATTATTTTTGTCAAAATAATATAAAACTAGTGATTTCAAGTCACTTTTATACACGTGTTCTTTATATGTTTGAAAGTCTTAATGGTATTTTTGTCAATATAAGTTATTAACACTGTGATATGTGCATAACAAGTTATTAAAAGTGGCAGAGAACCATCAGTTTCACACTAATTTGACAATAACAGTACATCAAAAATAGTTTATGTACAGAAATACTTAAAATAAAAATTTACTGACAAAACGAGAAAAATAAAAATTATTTATGTATATGTAGGGGGTTTCCTCTTCACCTGAATTTTGGATTATAATTAATAAAATAAAGATAAATAAAATCCATGTAAGAAGTACAATTAAAAACTCCTTTGTGAATGACGGCTGCCCCAATTTTTTTAAATACAATTGTATTCTTCTCTTATTGATATTAGAAATTTCATATATATTATTAAAATTTTAACTTTCATCATTTCAAAAATAATATAAAGTTTAAACCTTACCTGCAATTAAAATTTTATGATTTAGTCCATGAGAGCAAATTTGTCTTTAAATCATGAATAGTTTTCCATTTTCGAAGGGATACAGCACGTACCACATCCCCATGAAGATTCATTCCGAATTTGTGAGTTTTGGCTTCTAAAGTTTTACTAGCATAAAGTATTTTTTTTCTTTCTAGTTAATATTCCGTTTCTTGGGGAACAAGTATTTACGTGTGGTTGAGTCATGAGTGATATGACAACTTTTAATGCTAGGCACAACTCAGTTGGGTCAATGGCACTTGAGAGAGGGGGTGAAAATCGCCTATACCCGTATGTGTACTTATTTTTATACCCAATCAATAATAATTCTTTATGTTATTATATTTTTTAATTATATATATACATTGTGAATTGTGATTGGTTGAGCACAAAAATTTGTATACAGTGGGTACAGAATTATTTGCTATTTTAAAGAGAGGTCAATAACTCATGTTAATTTCGCAAGCAATCTAATAAACTTCCTCGGCAGTTTTCGAACATCCACGATTCGGATTCATGCATGTCAAAAAGCAAGATCATCTCACTTTCTTGCGAAAAATGGGGTGGGCCGTAATTTAATGGTACTGGATCGGTTGTCTTCACGATTTTTGTAGACCCTACATGCAAATATGAGGTTTGAATATATGACAACGATTTAGGATCATTAGGTTCGACTCAGAATTCAGCCTCCTCTTTCTTGCATTCTTCCGGACACTTTCCTGGCAATGTGGGCTTTTTCGGTAAAAAATATATATAAAAAAATAGGTGGATTCGACTCCAATCACCACCACTGGACAAGCTAGGCAGGTCTTAAGAATCATAAGTCACTTAAAAAGGGACTTAGAGATTGCCCACCAACATAGTTCTCACGTTAACAACGGGAATTGAACACTTTCCTTCCATTCCTAAATATAAGACTCTTTAGACAATTTGAGAAAATTAAGGAAATTGTCATTTTCACCTAAACTTCCAATATTACCCCCACTCTCCCTCTCTCTCACTTCCACATCATTAAGAAAGGAAAATATTGAAGATATAATTGGAATAAATGGTTGACAACTAATAAAATAACCTTAAACGACAATTAATTTGAATACTTAGATATCTCCTAAATGACAATTAATAGAGAATGGAGGGAGTACTTACCAATTGAGTCAACTTGTATTGGTAATGTGTCTGGGCTTTAGAAATTAAGCATGTTTTGTTGTCTATAGTCAGGCCCATAAAGAACTAAAAGCTCGATAGAGGGAGGTTTAGGCCTGAGCTAAGTCCGAGTATATGCACTTTGGGCCAGTTAGAGGGCAGTCCGTTTTTTAAAATATTTTTTTCGTTCTCGTCCAAATTAGATAAATTTTTGTTACAAAACGAGTCATACATCTTTTAAACTACTCCATCTTATTCAATTATTAATTAAACCTATCCTAGGTTGGGATGACAAATAATCGTCTGTACATGTAGGTGTACTCATTTCTGTACTCAACCAATCACAATTCACCATGTATATATATAATTAAAAGAAATGATCACATGGCGAATTTTTATTAGTTGGGCACAATCATAAATAAACAAACTGGTACAGACGATTTTCACCCGGTTAGGAAGGCTAACAAGAAAAGTATTCACGTGCAGTCGTGGATCCAAAGGGCAGAGGGTGACGACTTTATTATAGTTTAAAAAATATTTACTCCTCTGAAATAAATTTTATCTCTCCAATGTGCATATGTTGGTTGCGTCCCTTGTTCAAGCATACTCAAACTAGACATTTATAAAAGTAAACATCTAATGTCGATTTACAATTTAAGGCTGCAAATCAAGCTCTTTATCATTTCGTAGAGGATTCAAAATTCACGGAGTAGGATCTTCACAAGATTAATGAAACCTTAAAAACTACATTAAGAAGTTTGCCTTAATTTGGCCAAAATATTACTCCTTCCATTCCTTATTAATCGTCGTTTAAGAGATATCTAGGTGTCCAAATTAATTGTCGTTTAAGGTTCTTTTGTTAGGTGTTGATAAAAATGGACTTGGGCCTACCTCATTCCCTCAAAAGGTACCTTGAGAGGGGGAGGATTGCCCAATCCTTATAAAAAACAAATTTGCTCACTATCTAGTCGATGTGGGATTTCAACAGCCAGTTTCATTCAGCAGCATGGGCTTTACTTCTTCATAAATAAATACAAAAAATTCCATTTTTTAGAAACGTGAAGAAAACAAATGCTAATCCAACCCACTTGTTCATTTCACGCTGCCATTAATCCACTATATAAACCTTGTCTTCCTCTCATAAACTTATAAATTCTTCTTCAATAAATCCTGCCTTCCTCTCATCAAACTTATTTCTTCTCCAATTGATAAGAATGGTCATTTCTTAAAATGCTATTCCAATGACAAATATTTTTGGCATTCTTGAGAATAATGTATCTTGCATAGTGTTTTTTGCCCCACTGTAAATTAAATCTTGTAACTCCGATTTTTCTTTAGTTTCAAGTTCAAAATAAAGTAAACCCATTTAAGGAGAAAAATGCATTTTGATATTTGTTTTTGTTGGCTTAAATTATAGACCAACATTTTACAGCATATGTAGGACGACATCTACACAAGGATATCATTATATACAATATTCTTTTTTGCTATTTAACGAGATGTTGTACTTATACTATATTAAAATCAAGAAAGACGGATTGTTGTTAATCACCATCAATATTGTAGTCATCATCGTGGAGACAATATATCTCATCGTTTTCATGATTTACACTACCGATGCTGCCAAGGTTCCACGTACAAATCATGTTCTTAATTAGTTTTGTGTGCTATAAAACATAGTTAACAATCATTCTATGTTTTAAATTATATCTTGATTTCAGTACAATCATAATACTCTAACATTAAGTATATGTGCAGGTTTTACCTACAATTTTAATCATTGCATTTAATAATGGAGCACTTGGTACAATTATAGTTGTTACATTCTTATTCTCACAACGCGAAAAAGAGTTGCATGCGCTGGATGGATATTCATTCATAAATTACAGACGCCGAACATCTTGAGATTTATATTTAGTGAGTAGATTTTTAAATAATTTTGAACTAAATAAGCCATCATATATTACAAAATAAAGAAATGTAATCATATAGAGAAAAATAAGCCATCATATTTATATTTAGTACGTGTGAAGAACTGGACTTTATGAAATGTGCAATATTCGTGCACATAGTTGAACAATCTAAGTCATAAATAATAAAAGAAAAATATTTCGTAATTTATAAGTATTTATGATCATAATATTAGTGGCAAGTGAAAAGGAACTAATCGTTTCCAAATAATGTTGGCCAAATTAAGATTATTATAAAAATATCTTGATTGTCTCTAAAACAATTATTGACCGAGCAAACAAAAATAATTTCTTAATTGATCAAATGATTTAGTCAAGCTCAAGTCATCCCATAAAACAACTTAATTCTTCTTCAATTGCCAAGAATGACCTTTTCTTTCAATGCTACTCGAATACCAAATATTTTTGGCATTCTTGAGAATATTGTATCTTGCATGATGTTCTTGGCTCCAAATGTAAGTTAAATCATGTAACTCTGGATTTTTCTTTAGTTTCAAGTTCCAAATAAATTAATATCATATATGGAGATGAATTAATTTTTATATTTTTTGTTGGTTTAAATTATAAACCAATATTTTACAGGATATGTAGGACGAGATCCGTACAAGGATGTCATTCTATAGAATATTTTGTTTAACTATTTAACGCGACGTTGTATTTATATTATACTCAAATTAAGAAAGACACGTTGTTATTAATCACCATCAACAGTGTAGGCACCGTCGTAGACACAACATATCTCGACGTCTTAATGATATACGCGACCGATGCTGCCAGGTTCGAAGTGCAAATCATATTCTTAATTTGTTATGTGTGCTACAAGACATAGTTAAGGATCATTTTATTTTTTAATATATATTTTAATTTCAATACAACTATGTTATTCTAATAATTAAGTATATGTGCCCAATTTTGATCATTGTGTTTAATAATGGGGCACTTGGTACAATTATAGTTTTTGCATACTTATTCTCACAACGCGAAAAAAGAGTTATAACTGTTGGATGAATATATCTTTCATAAAATATAGACGTCGAACGTTTTGGGATTTATATTTAGTTATTTGATTTTTAAATAAATTTGAACTAAATAAATCATCATATATTAAAAAAAAATCATATAAAGGTACAAAAGAAAATAAGCCATCATATGTTTTTGTTGTATATTTTGATTTCAGCGCAACCATGTTATTCTAACAGTTAAGTATATCTGCAGGTTTTTCACAGCAATTTTGGTTATTGTGTTTAATATTGAGGCACTTTGTACATTATAGTTTTAACATATTTATTCTCATACGGCGAAAAAATAGTTGCAGTAGCTGAATGGATTTGTGTAGCTTTTTATGTAAGTGTTTTTGCAACTCCTCTCAGCGCTATGGTAAGACGTGGTAGACTTAGTCTATTTACAATATTTAATTTTAAAGCAAATGAATTAATACATAGTTTTTTTTTCATCTCGCAGAGGAACGTTATAAATACAAACTATGTGAAGCACATGCCGTTCTAGATCCTATTATTCCATACACTTTTTGCAATCATGTGATTCATCTATGGATTAGTTACATTTTATCTTCCTTGGGTTTGTTCAAAATACAAATGACCCATGAGATTTTGCCAAACTACATTATTTCCTTTTGACTGTTAAAAAGTTAATCACTACTTTTTCAATCTGTTAAAATTAAACAAAATTTCATCCAAAAGAAATATTAGTACCCCATGAAATATTTGTTTAATTTTATAATACAACTTTTTGACTTCAAAAGAAATAAAATAAGTTTGAAGGATTTGAATGCAATTTCTAAAGGAATCCTAATAATAATTGTACGTCAATGAAAGGATCGCATCAACAAAAATTTCTAAACAGACTTTCTAACTCTAAAAATAATAGTACCCATAAAATATTTATTTAATTGTATAATACAACATTTTAACCTCAAAAAAAAAAAGTTTGAAGGATTTGAATGCAATCCCTAAAGGGAATTCTAATAATAATAATTCTACGTCCATTTCATTGACGCATCAACAAAAGAATGTCATCGACTCAAAAGAAAATTCATAATTTATATTTTCTCCTTAGAGGAGAATCCTTACCCTTTAACGTGTTTCCTTGTCATTATTACCATAATTCGGTTTAACCTTGTTGTCTTGTCCTTAATACCATAATTAGATTTTAACCTCTTCACATATACTCTTTCAAACTTTCTCATATTTACATTATGTAGCAAGAGAAAACATCTCTTCAAATTTAATGTTGATAGTCACGTCTTTTTCAAATAATAAGAAAGAATCAAGATAAAAAGAAAAAATGGAGTGATAAATATTGGTATAGAAGAAAGTGATTGCGGTAATATCGTCTCTTTGATAAGTTCAGCGTGAATGTAAAATGGAACAGTGAAAAAGTTGTATTAGAATATCATTCTATACAATATTTCATTTTGCTATTTAGCGCGACGTTGTACTTAAATTTACTTAGACAGTTTCATTCAGAAACATGGGATTACTTTTGTGTACAAACGTGAAAATAATAAGACTAATCCTTATATAATAATAACGACAAAATCATGTTGCCACCCCACTTCTTCATTTCCCCGCAACTATATAAACCCTGCCTTCCTCTAATTAAACTTTAATTCTTCTTCATTAAGCGCTGACTTCCTCTCATCAAACTTTAACTCTTCTTCAATAAACCTTGCCTTTCTCTCGTCAAACTTAATTCCTCTTCAATTGACAAGAATGGCCATTTCTTAAAATGCTACTCCAATAGCAAGTATTTTTAGCATTTTTGAAAATATTGTATCTTGCATGGTGTTTTGGCCTCAATGTAAGTTAAATATTGCAACTCTGAATTTTTTTTAGTTTCAAATTCTAAATAAATTAATCCCATACATGGAGAACATTAATTTTGATTTTTTTTTTGGCTTTAAATTATAGGCCAACATTTTACTGGATATGTAGGACGACATCCACACAAGGATATCATTCTATACAATATTGTATTTTTATATTTAGTGTGACGTTGTACTTATACTATACTCAAATTAAGAAAGACGAATTGTTATTAATGACCGTCAATATTGTAGGAACCATCGTGGAGACGATATATCTCATCATGTTCCTGATTACGTGACTGATGCTACCAAGGATCAACGTGCAAATCATGTTCTTAATTTGTTCTGTGTGCCACAAGACATAGTTAACGATCATTCTATCTTTTAATTATATCTTGATTTTAGTACAACCATGATACTCTAACAGTTAAGTATATGTGCAGGTTTTACCTACAATTTTTATTATTGCGTTTAATAATCGAGCATTTGGTACAATTATAGTTTTTACATTCTTATTCTCACAACGCAAAAAAGAGTTGCGTGGTTGGATGGATATTCTTTCATAAATTACAAACGCCGAACTTCTAGTGTTATATTTAGTTAGTAGATTTTAAAATAATTTTGAACTAAATATGCCATCATATATTACAATTTATATATATATATATATAAAGGAAAATAATCCATCATATTTAATACGTGTGAAGAACTTGACTTCATGAAATGTGCAATGTTCGTGCACATAATTGAACAAACTAAGTCATAAATAATAAAAAGAAAAGATTTCATAATTTATAAGTATTTATTACTATAATATTGATGGCAAGTGAAAAGGAACTAATGGCTTCCAAATAATGTTTACTTAATTAAGTATATTACAAAGGAATTTAATTGACTCTCAAACAATTATCGACCGAGCAAATCAAAAACAATTTCTTAATTGATTAAATGAATTAGTCAACCCAAGTTATCCAACCAAACAATTTAATTCTTCTTCAATTGCCAAGAATAGCATTTTCTTTCAATGCTACTCGAAAAGCAAAAACATTCGGCATTCTTGGGGATGTTGTATCTTCCATGGTGCTTTTGGCCTCGGTGTAAGTTTAATTCTTCAATCTTGTAACTACGAATTTTGTTTTACTTTTAAGTTCCAAAACCTAATCCCATGTATGGAGATGAATTAATTTTGATTTTTTTTGTTGGTTTAAATTAGGCCAACATTTTACGAGATATGTAGGACGAGATCCACGCAAGGATATTATTATATACAATATTCCGTTTCACTATTTAGCGCGACTTTGTACTTATACTATTCTCAAATCAAGAAAGGCGCATTGTTGTTAGTAACCATCAACAATGTAGACACTACCGTGAAGACGATATATCTCAGAGTCATCTTCATGATTTACGTGACTAATGCTACCAAGTTTCGACATGCAAATCATGTTTTTAATTTGTTATCATAGTTGACGATCATTCTATTCTTTTTATTATATTTTGATTTTATACCATGATATTGTGGGAGAAGAAAATTGAGCACTTGTTGAGAAGAATTATGAGAATTTCAGAGAACAAATTCGGTTTTATACCCAGACGATAAACCATGTAAGTAATACATCTATTAAGACAATTGATTGAGCATTATAGGGAGAGAAAGAAGGATTTGCATATGGTGTTCATAGATTTGAAAAACGCTTACAATAAAGTATTCTGAGAGGTAATTTGATTGACAATGACTAAGAAAGGTATACTTCGTAAGTATATTGATTTTATTAGGGGTATGTATTAGGGATTCAGTACCAGTGTTAGAGTTTGCGATGGGATGAGTGAAGAGTTTCCTATTACCATTGAGGTGCATCAAGGTTCAACACTTAGTCATTTTCTATTTGTAATGGTTATACATGAATTGACCTAATATATATAAGATTTAGTACCGTGGTGCATGTTGATTGTCTATGGTATAGTTTTTATTGATGAGAGAAAAGTGGGTGTTAATGCCAAGTTGGATTTATGGAGACAAACCTTAGAATCTAAATGTTTTAGGATTAGTAAAACTAAAACGGAGTATATGGAGTGTAAGTTTATTACTAGAAGAACTACAGAGCTTCTTTAGTAACTTTGGGTGACAAAAAATTCCACATAGTGATTATTTTCGATATCTTGGTTGTATTATTCAAAAGGACGGAGAGTTTGATGGAGACGTGGCGCATTGAGTTAAAGTTGGTTGGCTAAAATGGAATAGTGCAACTGGTGTTTAGTGTGACTACAATGTACTATTGAGATTTAAGAGAATTTTTTAGAGAACTTCTATTAGACCAACATTGTTATATAGTACATAATGTTGGACAACTAAGAAGTGTCATACTAATAAAATTAATTTAGTGGAGATGCGTATGTTAAGGTGGATGCGTGGGCATACAAAAATGGATTGAGTAAAGAATGCGGCTACTCAAAATATTGTAGGTGTATAACCTATTGAAAACAAGATTAGAGAGAACCGTTTGCGTTGATTTGAGCAAATTAAAAAAATGCCAGTTTTTTAATTTCAAATGCAAAAAAATGCTCTCTAGCTCCTTAAATTTCGAAAATCACCTTTAGTGATCTTTCCTTCTAGGTCTTGCGGCCGCCATGGCTGCTGCCGGCCAACCGGCTACTGAAGCCGTCAGTAACAACACTACCTGGCCAAAGAAGTCCTTTGCGGACCTTCTCTCCCACCCTGAGGCCGCCATCCACAATTTTGTGATCACTCCCTTAGACTCTTTTAAAGGAGAGCTGAACCTTACTATCTCCATTGATGACCATGAAGCTCTTCTTTTCCATGGAGATTCGCGCTTGTCGGAAAATTCCTTAAAAACACCCCTCATATGGAATCACTACGTAAGACTTTTCACAAAGTCGGATTCAAATGCAGTTTTTGGATTGGGTGGATGGATCATCATCATGTTTTCATCCGTTTTGATTTGGAGGAGGATTACTGCAGATTATGGAGGCGAGGGTGTTGGATATTTTGCGGTTTGAGTATGAGAGTCTTTAAATGGACCTATGATTGTAATCTACAAGAGGAACCTTCAATTGTTCCTCCTTGGATCGATTTTGAAGGATTGCCAATTCATCTATTTAATAAAGTGAAATTGTTTTCTTTAGCAAAGGTTGTAGGCAAACCATTAGCGCTTGATGCACTGACTGCTAATGTTACGAGACCAAGTGTAGCAAAGGTGTGTGTGGAATTAGATTTGCTTGGGAAATTACCGAATCAGATTCATAT
>JAOWBF010000037.1:7677346-7693469 GCA_028566175.1 Vinca major
CCCCCCCCCCACTGCAATCTTGAATCCTCTATTTTCTTTTTTCTTTTTTTGGGGGGGGGGGGGGGTTGGGGGTCTTTTATGATGCTTTCTTGTTCAGGTTCAGTGAATGTGTGTGTCAATGTGTATTGACCTAATTTTTGTCTTATATGGAGTACATACAAAAAAAAAGGTATTGGGCTTGATGTTATGCGCATACGATTCATTTGCGCCTGTACACATTGGAATTTTTTCGTCTGATATTTTATCCTGTCAAATTTGTCGTATTGCTTACTAATTGCAGGATCCGTATTCTAATGATGAAAGAAGAAAGAGCAGACTTTACATTGGCAATCTTGATCTGAGGATAACTGAGTAATGGAGTTTTCCAATTATAAATTCTTTCTTAAACTTATAACTAGAAGAGATTCTCATGGCCAAACATATAATTCATTCTAAACATCTTGTTCCTTCTTTCAGGGCTGCTGTGATTAAGATGTTTTCTCCATTCGGAAAGATTGTATCTGAAGACTTTCTGTGGCACACTCGTGGCCCTAAACGAGGAGAGCCACGCGGATATGCTTTTGTTCAGTTCAGCACCATGGAGGTAAGGTTGCACATTTTCTGAAAAATTATTTGGTCTCATAGACAATTTCCTGAGTTCTGCTTTTAAAGTGAGCATGCAGGAAGCTCAACTGGCCAAGGAGAAGATGCATGGGAAGTTGATTTGTGGACGCCCACTGGTTGTTCGCCTTTCTAGTGAGAAACACTTGATGGAAGCGGCAAACAATTCTTCTAAGAATGCTGGAGAGGCAAGCAGATCAAACCTCGCAGGTAGCTATTCAGGGCAAACGAGTCGTAGTGCTAAGATAGCTGCAATAAAGAATAAATTGAAGGCCATGGAAGAAGAGAGTCGCGATTCAAAGAAACAAAAACAATGCTGATGGCATATCCTGCTGTGAATGTTTCGAAATAACAAAGAGGATGCTGATAACATTGTCTTATAGTGGCAGGGTCTGTTGTTATAATAGGAGGATGTTTCCATTGAGATTCTCGATCACTCGTAATGCCTGTTAGCAAAAGGTACCCGTAGAGAACAATGAGCGCAATACACGTAAGACACAAAGTTAATTCTCTTTTATGTGAGTTAGCATGCCTACTCGTAATGTACTTATAGGTATATGATTCCATGTTTTAAACTTTCGTGAACCAAGATAAAATTAGTCATTGTGTGTAAAGCATATAACATGTACTCCCCCAATCTGTCCTTTGTGGGAAATACGGCGAGGATTGGATTAGGGATTATTTCAGGATATTTATTTGCAACAGATTTTTCCTATAATTAAATATAACAAATTTTGGATATTCGCTGCGGCTTCGCACGTGTGTTGGATTTATTTTCGTCCGTCAGATTGAAATTTTGACAGTCAGTATTGATTTAAAACGGACATCTGTTATATTTTTTAAGGTCACTTTTCATATTTTTGTATTTAAGGACACATATATTGAGACGTTTCACACGTAATAACTTTAACTATTTCACATAGGATTCGAACTGTTCTTTTGGGATAGTTACAAAAGTTATAGGGATATTTTTTTGAGGTACATTATATAAAAAAAAAATTGAATCCAGGAGTGAATGAAAGGAAGGCGTGGGCTTAACTCGACAAGCTCAATTAAAAAGTGAGTTGAGTTTTAAATAAATGTGAGTTCTCTTTTTAATTCAATTTTAAGCTCAATTTCTATATAACTTGTGAGTGAGCAAAATTTTGCCTATACAGAACGAATAATGTTAATACAAATAATGAAATTACATATAATATTTATTTATATGTAATAATATTCGTTTTAACTAAAAAATACTTTCTTCAAAAAAAAAAACTAAAAAGTACTGAATAGGAAGGCTCTATTTGAAAAAGAAAAAAAGATTCATGAAGCAAAGACTAGAGTTTGGTATAATTTTTTTTCTGTATTTTAATACTCAAATATTATTTCGTTACGCTCATATTTCAATCCTACCTCCCAATTAATATAATTTAAATTATATGATTATTTGAGTATTTTAATTTTTAAGTGATTTATGGGTAAATTATACCAAGTTTGACTCATTTGTCATTACTAGGTGGGTGGACGGTCTACATACGGGCAAGGTTACCAAACCCGGAGTGAAATTCAAGTAGATGACGTGGTCACTAGCCAGTGTATTGAAGTCACGAGTCAACTGACAAGTTGACTTGCGTAACACTTAAAAGCTGCTGACAACTGGGAAAGAATCCCCGGTGAAGTACATCGATAGCACTCGCTCGACCCGGCCGGAAGTCCATTCACTTCACAACCTTACTGATCTCACTCTACTTGTAGCTTCAGATCGCCGGCGATTCGCCTGCAATGGCGTCCAAATTCTTGTTTCCACAGCCGACTCGTGTATCGCCGCCGCCCGTGCCTCCACGGTCGTCTCTCGCTTCCCGCCAAAATACCTGTACCATCTCCGGATCCGGAGGAGGAGGAGGAGGCTCAATGTTTGCTAATTCTTCAATTCTGGTAACTTCATTCCTATCTCACGAGAACAGACAAAAAGCCCTATTCTCACCTCATAAATCTTCCAAATTCTCCAAGAAATTGCGCCCTATCAGGTCACAGTTGAATTACCCTATTATCTCTCCTCATGATCACTGGGGCACTTGGACTGCTCTCTTCGCCACTGGCGCTTTCGGCATTTGGTAACTCTTTATGCGATACTCTCTCTATTCCTTAATACTATAATATAATATGGTCATGACTTGTAGCGAAAATTAAGGAAGATATCAATATCAATCTCTTAAATATAACTTGTATACCACTAATTATATTTAAAAGAATAATATTTATATTTTGATTAAAAATACATTTTAATTTTTGCTACATTTTCTGACAGTCTTACATTAAGGAATTGAGGTAGTATTTTTTTTTTCCTTTCTCATATCAAATTGAATGTATACATTTCTGTTCATTTTGCGTAGATAAGTAGACAATCAAATGTTCATTTTTCATAAATTTTGAATGAAGGTCTGAGAGGACGAAGATTGGAAGTGCATTAAGCGGTGCGCTGGTGAGCACATTAGTTGGTCTTGCAGCGAGTAATTTGGGGATTCTACCTTCTGAGGCCCCTGCATATAAAGTTGTTTTGGATACCTTGCTGCCAATGGCTGTACCATTGCTGTTGTTTAGAGCCGATTTGCGGCGCATAATTAAGTCCACTGGAACTCTGCTCTTGGCCTTTTTGCTTGGCTCAGGTACTACTGCCTGGGAATACTTGATTTATTATAGCTAGTAATATATTCAAATGAAGATTTTTATCTGACTATTTTGAAATATCTATGCTGAGACAACTGGAAAAGAATGCTTTTATACTTACATTTGATTCTTCCAAAATCCAAAATTTTCAAATGATGAAGGATGATCGTTTCTTTTCTATGAATAGATAAGACAATCTCTAAGAAATTAGCTATAATGACAAATGGAGACCCATTGGAAAACTAAACTTATGATGTTAGATATGATAATTTTGTGGCAAGAATCATAGGAGAACATCTTGTAATGTGTGAAACTCCTGATTAAGCATGTCGAGATGGCACATTTTCGATAAAAGTTGCTATTAACCAGACAAAACTCTAACGGAAAGTCATCAAGTTCCTCGAAATGTTAGATCGATCTTTGTGGTGAAAATACTTTTGAGCTACTGCAACCTCTCACTTAAGTAATAGACATCCTCAAAGTAACTTCTTGCAGCTTCATCTTTTCACAATAGGACCTTCTGTATCCAAGATTGACAAAAATCTCTTATTTTGTTGAACCTTTTAACATCCTCCCTTGTTTTTCTCTTTAAAGGTTGCTTAAAAGAAATTTTCTATTCTAAAAGTCCCAGTAATGGTAGCGTAGATGATTATTTCAACCATTCTTCTGAGACTGTGGATCTCTTGCTCTCCCTTGTTGGTATTGGTTATCTGATTTTTGCAAATTAAATAATCTGAATTACAAGTTTGTCACTGAATCTTCTAACTGAGATAGTCTAACCGTGAGTGCATGGTAAAGTTATAGTTGATGTACTTGGGCATTTTGGTTTCTGTTGCTGCCTAGTTCTATTCTCCTGAAAATGCATGTTACTTGAACAAAGATCAAATAAATTAAGGAGAATTGACTATTTCAATGAAAGCAAGAGATTGGTTCACATGCCAATTTTCCGTGTTTATTAGAACTTGTTGTAGGACATGCTTTAGTAATGCCTCCTGATTAGATTTAGGTTTTTGCTTTATCAACAGATCGCAGATTTTCTCAATCATATGTTTTCTTTTCCCCTTCTTTCTCAGTTGAATTTTTCACTTTATGCATTCTTTACAATCTTCTATTTCTTGGTTTTGTTCTAGTGGCAACAACTGTCGGAACTGCTTTGGCTTTCTTTCTGGTGCCAATGCGATCGCTGGGCCAAGATGGCTGGAAAATAGCTGCTGCTTTAATGGGAAGACATATTGGTGGAGGTAATAGATGTAGAGGCATTGTTGCATTCTAGTCATGTGCTTGTTCAAAATCTGATGCAGAGTACACATACTAATATTAATTCAACGAATTATTGTTACTTGTACGGTATTTCCAAGTGTGATTGAAAATTTGAACACATCATGCTGAAGATGATATCAACCCTAGCAGGTTGGACTAGCCAAAAAATGAATTTTCTGTTCATTCCACATGGTCTTGTGCTCTTGTTGCTTATTTCCCCGAGCTATCTGCATGATGTCTAGTCTCCTCTTCTTTGTTGATTCAAGCATTTATGGACCTTTGCCACTTAATGCTTGATATGGGATTGTTATATGGACAGGTCAGGCTTTGATTCTATGTAATATTAGGTATAGAAGGAAAACTTTTATACTTCAGTATGTTTATAGTATTGGAGCTAAAGATCTGGTTTGGGCTTTGTCTTATATTCTGATTAATACCATTCATTTGATTATTGTGGTTGCATTCTTCACTTCCCTTAAATTCATATGGATGAAGCTTTGTTTCTGGTGTGCAGCCGTCAATTACGTTGCCATTGCTAACGCCCTGGAAGTCACACCTTCAGTTTTAACTGCTGGACTAGCTGCAGATAATGTTATTTGTGCAGTATATTTCACGACACTATTTGCACTGGCATCTAGAGTACCTGCTGAGTCTTCAACATCAAGCACAGGTGTTTAGCTTTCTCCGTCTCTCTTTTTCTAATAACTGAATGCTCTTTTCTTTATATATAAAAAATACTCCATCCGCCTGGATTTGAAAGTCCCATTTTGACTTGATGTAGAATTTAAGGAGAGTGTTTGACTTGCACAATCTACCAATTTTACCCCTTAAAACTCCCTCAAAACCGTGAGATTCTAATTACAGTTCATCTCTTATTCGCAATCATCTTTGCTGACCGAATGCGTGAGCTTTTTTTCTCTGTGAAGAATAACAGAACAACAATTTTAGGTCATGATTTCTTTATCTTCTCATGGAACTCTCCCCAAGAAACAAGATCCCCCCAAAATGGGAAACTGTTCTCTCAGTAAAAGGTTTTATTACTTCCTTTTTTTCTTCTCCACAGCAAATCTTCTACAAATGCAAAAATACTCTGAAGCTATCTCTAATTGAGAGTGAGAGAGAAAGGAAAGAGTAATTGAAAGGAAGAGAGAAATATCCTTTGAAGCCATAAAAGATTGAGATGATCAATAGTAGCCAATTTTCCTCTTTATGTTTTCTCTTGTTCACGGAGGTGGATCAGAAAAGCCGCTGGAGATTTTGAGGGAGTATTCCAAAGCGAATTTGTAGAGTCTTGTATGGATGAATCTTGGTGGGCTGCAGTGACGATGATTTATGTAGAGCTCCATAGATGATCCTGTAGAGGTTTTGAGAACTACTCAAAATATCTACTCCGTGCTTTTTCTGTGAGTTAAATTAAGGATAATACTGTCATTTTGCATTGAAATTTTAGCAACTTTTAGAAATGTGACATTCAATTCCGGACATCCCAAAAAGGAAAACGGGACATTTAAACCCGGACGGAGGGAGTATCATTTTTCCTTTGCTTCTTCAATTTGCTGCTTCAGCTTCATTGCAGCTGGATTCTGCACTTTAAGGCTTCTGAATCTTACTTTGATCGTTATATGGCTTACTTCTTGGAGCTCTTTATTGCTTATAACAGATATCCATTAGGTATTACGGACTTGTTTCATTTTGCTTCATATATAGCTACGTTGTGTGGGTTACTTGGTCATAACAATATTTTGTTCAGATTATCACTCAACTATTCTCTTGAATTCTGAGATTTAAAGCGAATTTAGTCATATTGCCTCTAACCAGACTTTGAACTGTTGTAGATAGCGGAATTGATGTGGAACCAGAATCTGGGAACAAGTTTCCTGTAATGCAGACTGCTACAGCCCTTGCTGTAGCCTTTGCCATCTGTAAAGCTGGCAGTTTCGTAACAAAATATTTCGGGATTCAAGGAGGTATCCTTCCGGCTGTAACAGCGATTGTTGTTATTCTGGCAACTGCATTTCCAAGGCAGTTTGCTCATCTAGCACCTTCTGGAGAGGCAATGGCTCTGATCCTTATGCAGGTTAATTTTCTTGACTGTGTATTTCGTCCTTTTCAAGTTTCAATTACTATTGCTGCTTTTATATATGGTTTTCTATCTTACTCTTTGAAACATAATGAAGTTTTACTGAGGTCACTTTCTTTTCTAGAATGAATGTTTATTCAGATTTGTAGTAATTGACTATCTGTCAAGAATAAGGAATTCCTCGACAAATTCTGAAGATCAGATTGGTCATACTTTGGAGCTAACCTTCTTTGTATTCTCCTTTTGGACATCAGGCATTTTTCACGGTGGTGGGTGCAAGTGGGAGCATATCAAATGTGATGAATACAGCCCCAAGTATTTTCTTGTTTGCACTAGTTCAGATAACTGTACATCTAGCCGTGATCCTCGGTGTCGGCAAGCTCTTGCGGTTTGACCTCAAGTTGCTACTTGTGGCATCGAATGCTAATGTAGGAGGGCCAACAACAGCGTGCGGGATGGCCACAGCTAAAGGATGGAGGTCCATGGTTGTTCCCGGTATTCTTGCAGGCATTTTTGGTATTGCCATTGCAACTTTTCTTGGTATCGCTTTCGGGAAGGCAGTACTTCGGTTTATGTGAGTCTTCTGATCGACCAGTGGATCGATCCTCTTTGTTTGAATTGATTCCCAGATAGGAGGAGAGTGTTTGTACTTTGCTTGACTGAAACTGAGGGCCTTGCAATCAGTTGCTATTAGATTCTGCAACAGAGTATATCAATTCCGTCTCGCAAAATGGCAAAATAAAGTTTAAAGATTCAAGTCTCAACTGAAGGACCTTATGGACCAACATCATATCATTTCTTCGGGTAATTAGCATAACCCTTTGAATAGTAGTTCTTGATTTCTAAACTTACTATAAAAAGAAAAATTAAGATTAAATTTTTAGCTAAAGCATAAAATCTAACTTCAACGTAATAGCTCATTACGTTGGAAGTGTAACTAGAAGTTATATGTTGGGGATTATAAGGACATATAATTAATGTATTAAACTTTATATACTTTTTGTTGGTTGGTGGGTGATATAAGATTTTAAAGGACTTCTAAAAAAATTGATTTGTTTTCTAAAGAAAAATTTGACAATCAAATTCTCAATATGGAATAGCTGACGACAATGGCAGCGCCGGCATAGTGGTTTTCTGGTAAAGAAAGAGAGTGGAAAATGTTCCTAGTCAGTGCCTCGTGCAAGCTACCAATGTGTATTATGATGTTTGGCCTAACCTAAAAGAATAAATTCTTGATAATTAACCATTATAAAACCAAACTCTATATTAAATTCGGACTGATTATTAAAAAAAAATCCTATTTGTATAAAATATAAGTTTTGTTTTTAAAATCCATCGTTCGGACTGATGATTCTGCTAGAGTGAAATTCTAAAGCAGGTTTTTTTTCCTGATCGAATTGTAGGAATACTGACTGATTGCAAAGGATATGATATTGGAGTAATGGTGTCTGGCCCAAGGGAGACGCGACATGATGTGGCCGAAATATGTTTAGACAGGAATCTGCATTTCGAGTCTCTGAGCTTCGAACATAAAATTCATACACACGAATCGTACAGAGACGTGTGTTCTGAGCTCGAAATAGGTGTTCTGCATGACAGATTTCGTAAATTAGAATGTGTCCGTTTTTAAATCAATCTTAACCGATAAATTTTAATCTGATGAACAAGACAAGTTCCAAACATGCATAACTTGCCCCGTTCTGCACTGAAACCATATCGGGACAACAGATGCGCTTTTGCTTCCATCAGAAACAAAAATTAACTGTTATTTTTTTTAATGATGGATAACTGTGTAAATTGCGTGCTTAGTTTTGGCATGCTGATTTGGATTGAAGTAAAATCTTGTTAGGAATCAAGTAGCTCAGTGGTTAAGGTTGTTCTTTCCCTGAACGAGATTCTGGAATTAATTCCTACACACTCTCCCCCCTCCCCCCAAAAAAAAGTAAGTATATTATTAAAAAAAAAAGTTAAATCTTGTGGGATTAACTTGTAAAGTGAGTGTGTCGATGAAAAATCTGAATCAAAATTAAAACGCCCATTGATCTCTTCTCCGTAAATGTTAGACAAACATATCTCCAAACTGTTAACGTGTGTTGGAGACATTTTTTGTCTAACCTGTGTTGGAAGAAATCAATCTCGACCGCCAGATTTCATATCCAAACATCAACTATTTATCCCTATTAATCACTGGAGCCGTTACACACGATAATAATGAATCCCCTTCAGAATATTCACCTTTTCGTTTTTCTTTTGACGAATAAGGAATTAGCCATTACACCAGATAGCATGAGGGTAATGTAAACTTTCTATCAAAATATGTCACATTTACATGATTCACAAAAAAAAACATCACAAGTTAAGCTTTGTTTTATTCAACCAAATCACCAAACATTAATGCTCTCGTCTATATCAATTGTACAAAAAAAAACAATGCAAACAATGTTTTTAACACATGATTAATGTTGTACACTTCACTAAACCAATCAAGGAAACAGTAAAATTTAAAGGACAGATGATCAATATTCATTTGATAATTTAGGGGGGGAAAGTCTAAAATAAAGACAAACACTATGAAATGGAAAAAGAATTTAGTAAATAACAGAAATTTAGAAACAATTCAACAAGATTACAGGCAGCTTTGCTACACTCGAGAGGATGACAAAAAAAATAAAAAAATTCCTCCAGTATAATCCCAAATCTTGAAAAAGCAAATGCTTCATTAATAGATAGATTCAAGGAGAAAACCTGGGCAACATTTTATATAAAGCAACAACTAGAAAGCAACTACACCAGAATATCGAACCATGAACCAAGAAAGGCATGAGAGAAAAGCGTGAGTCGGTTCGGACCTCCACGTAGTTTCACCCAAGCTTCATCCTGGTCATGGATAGATCACCCAGGTTCGGAAATGAAATCTCACAATATTTCTTTGACACATGCCAAGGCAATACCTTGGAGTAAAAAGCTAATATTATTACCAAAGGCAATTAAAAAAATAAAAGTAAAAGCTATAATCACTAAATTTATGAATAAGATCATATAACCAGAGCTGACCTTGCATGAGATATACACTGCTGATAGAGACCAAAGAACTTCATGAAAAATAAAGGGCTGGAAACCTCAAAAATAATAAAAGCCTTGAGGGTGAGGAAAATCAACCAAAACTCATAAACAAATTATCCTCTGCATCATCCCCCCTCAAAACGTTGTCACCAGATTCAGAATGCCTCCCTCTTTGGATCATCCCGGATCTCTCTTCATTTCTCCTATCATCACAATTTTCCTCCAACTTCATCTCTCTTCATTTCTCCTATCAACGCCGTCCATGGGAGGAAATCTACCACGATGTCCTATGGGTCTAAACTGATCGTCTGTTTTCAATCTTCCTGAGAAACCTGTCTGGTCCAGCTTTTCCTCATCGTTTCTCCTGCCATCGCAATTTTCCTCCAACTTATGGTCCCGACCAAAACCATCCTTGGGAGGAAATCTACCAGGACGTCCCATGGGTCTAAAGCGATTGTCCGATTTCAACCGTCCTGAGAAACCCACATTATCCAACTTCTGGTTCCGCCTAAAGCCACCCACAGGAGACCTCCTCCTATGCCCCACATGGTCATCTTCAAAGTTTCTGTTATCGGCCCACCTATAATTGCGCTGGGGTGAGAAACGGCCTCTGGGTGGTGACATGTAACTTTCTCCGTAATCAGATGCAAAATTGGGCTGCTTCTGAAATGGAACCCTCGTTCTATCCATCCTAGACTCGGGCCTAAACTCCGGTGATCTACTGTGACGTCTTGTACCCATATTCCCCCTTTGTGATTTCCATGCACGGGGTGGGGAGCGCGTTCTAGATCTTGAACGAGATTTCCTGCGGGATGCATTTACACAAGTACCTCTACTTGAAGGCGGAGAAAAACTCCAGTCCCTCCGCGATAAATAATGGGGCATGCGGCTGGAAGATACTACAGCATCATTAGTCACAGACTCACCATATTCATCCCTAGGGCCTCTACCAATCCCGTCTGAGAAATTTCCAGAACTTCCCCCGTTTCTCTGGCTGTTGATGCCTCCGATTCTCCTGTTGACACCACCATAAGAATCAACCCTGTCTATTGGTGATCTCCTCCTTACAAAGGATCTCTGAATGCCCTTTGAGGAGTAATTTATAGGCTGCTTCTGGTCATGGAAGTTCAATCCACCAAACTTACCAACAGAATCGGCAATACCACTTCTGGATCGGGTCTGTCCATGATTTTCCGGTGCTCTATAAGTAGACGGGTGACGGTTTCTTGAATCCCAGTAAACCCACCGACTGTCTCCATTCCTATCAGAGACTGCTGATCTGTACCTTGGCACAAACCTATCGGGATTGCCATCTCTCTCCAATCGTGAAAATGAACCGGCAATGTTTCGAGATCTAATACAGAAAGAATAATACACCATGCATCAGCATAAGTAACTAAATACAGGTAATAAAACAAAGATAGGAGGAATAGGACGGGCTAACAAATGTATAAAATTCAAAAAAGGCAACTTGCAAATTACTAGAAGCATAGAGAGAACCTCACAAACGTGAAATAGAAATGGGAAAAAAACCAACAAAAATATAAGCTGGCGAACTAAAAAGAAACGTAAACAGTAAAAAGCAGTAGAAACCTGGTTCAGAAATTTACCTGCCCTGATGAGTATTCCTATCAAACATATCCAACGAGGACTGTCCTTCAATACGTGATTGCAACTTCCCCATGGTAGCATTTAATCCAATTTCTCCCATATATGATCCTTTAGTATCAAAGGAATCCACATGATCAGAAGAATGGGTCCTTTGCATGCTGCCATTACTTCTATCCACAAACATACCACTTGATCCTTTTTTCCCTCCGCTCTCAATCTTCTCTTTGACATCATTCAACTCTTTCCTCAATGAACTGTTCCCTGAACCAATGTTCCTAGCATCACTTTCTGGTATCTGCGGCAAACTTTTCTTTTCTGCGCCTTGAGAACCCTCCGAACAAGTTTCAACAATTTCTGAGCCTGGATAGTCACCAGTTCCATCAGATCCATAGTCAACACATTCATGTTCCCCGTCCTCTGACTCATTCCCCTCCCAACAAAACAGAAGTGAACCCCTCAATTCCCCATCTTCATAAGGAGAACCATTATCCACGTAAAGACCATCATCAATGTTCTCCCCACCATCCAATTGACCATGATCATCCTGAAAAACATCTGACTTGTGAGAGTCACCAACAGATCCTTTGCCCGAGTCTTGCATATCAGATATTCTCTCTTCTGATCTATTAGAGACGAGACGATCATCATGCTCAGGAATAATCTCCCTAGAATCTGGATGGATCACAGCTTCGGTTCTCCTAGTATTGGCAGAAGAACCTTTCTCCTCGTGATCATTGTCACTACCAGATACAGCTGACTGACTGCAAACAGATATGTCTGAGGTAGACAAATCTTCACATTTGAACAATAAATGATGATTGTTTTCGCAGGTGTTCCCAGAATTTTCGACACCCTGAGTATCATCATCCTCACTGGTAAACTCTACCTTGAGATTAGTCTTGTTCTCAGGCAACTCAATTGTCTTCTGAGCATCTTCAGCATTTTTCACACAGACATCATTCTCATGATCAGACTTCTCTAATCCTAAAACCTCAAGTTGCGCAACCTTTTGCTCAGTAGTTTCCAGTACAGTAGATCCCATTACAGTTTTACCATCTCCGGCTCGAAGAACAGTCGGGCAGCCAGATATTGCATCCATGTTTCTGCTTGAAGATTTAGGATGCACATCCTTGTAACTAGGACTTGATCCATCAAGACAAGGGAGTTCTACCAATTTGCAAGATTTTGCACTCCTACCGCAAGAAATGATGATACCTGATCCATTAGAAGATTCAGCCATGGTAAAACTATCAGGAGATCCACCTTTGCAGTTACCCTGACTAGGAGATTTCGGATGCACATCCTGGTAACTAGCACTTGATTTATCAAGACAATGGAATTTTACTGATTTCTTTTCCTGTGTTTTTGACTCCACAGCATTGTCCACAAAACTGGATCCAAAGAGAGTAGGGAATTCTCTTAATTTCTTTTCCAGTGTCTCAGAGGATTCTGTAGCTCTGTCATTTGCACTTGAACCATTAAGACAAGGGATTTCTCCTGATATCTTTTCCTGCATTTGTGACTCGGAGGATTCTAGAGCTTTGTCCGTTGCACTTGACCCCTTAAGACAAAGGAATTTTCCTGGTTTCTGTTCCTGTGTTTTTAACTCCGAGGATTCTATAGCCTTCTCAGGTGGTTCAATTGGCATGTGACTTTCACCATTTTTATTGTCATTTTGATAATCCGACTGAGCTGCACAGTACCCACTGTCAAGCTTATCTACTAGCATACCACCATCAACAGAGACTTCAATAGTTGACTTATTTCCTGTTGCAACATCATCATCTGGTTCCTCCCATGCTTCCATCAATGTGTTGAGGTCCCAATGCCTCCTGTCGTCAACTTTTGAAGAAACTGATCGTTTTTTCACGCATTCCTCGTTTTCATCTGAACTACGACCAGCAGGAACAGAATAATCTGCAACAGATGAGCAATTCTTACTTTCTGGTAATGGCAGGGCCTTTCTGATATGGTTCTCAGAAGCTGAACATGAGATACTTTCTCGGAATGGCTCCATGTCAGTAGATGTAGATGTGTTAGAACACTGAAGTGCAGAGGATACTTCCATAACACCCCCCTTAACATTATCAGTGTCATCATCCACGTTATTAATGCAGGCAGCAGCTGCAAGAAGTGCAATACCAGAGAAATCATCTAAGCTACAAAGCTCCCCACCTGTTACCCCAGAAACCTTATCGCCAAGAAGTCCATCGTCAACACTATTACCAACTACTGCAACCACTTCTCGTCTGTTGGAATATGAACCTGAAGAATGTTGACCAGGTGAACCATTTTGATCCGACAAGCGCTCAAGGTCTTCCGACTGAGAAGATGGAGTCTGCGGTTGAGGCGAAGAAGACACGGGATCATCTGAAAGGGCCCGATGCAGATGTGATGGGGATCTAAGTAAATGTCTTCTTTTCTTAAGAGGCACACACTCTACTCTATCTGGAAAAATTTGCCCACTGGCTGTTTCACAAAGCTGCAAAATAGCAAATAATCCAAGATTAAACAAAAACTGGTAGGAAGCCATTAGTAGCCAGACGTTACGCTATTAATAAATTAGATACCTTATCAGAATCAGACCCAGAAAAATCTGCAACCCTTTTGGGACTCTTACTGGCCAGCTTGGGACGCTCGTTTAAATTTCTTGCCACTGGCTTTCGTGAACGCTTTCCTTTAGTCGCTGACTTCCAACTCAACTCCGCATTTATAGGATCCGTAACTTCCAGAGCACCTGTTCCAAGCATTGTTCCCGATATTGGCCCTATTCCATCGACTAAAAATCTGCCACCACAAGTCTTGCAAGATGCTTCTGCTGACTTGAACTTTTTCCTACTCAACTCCAACGAAGACGCTAAGCTTCCAGGACAAGTACACAGCCGAGTCTAAAATAGAATACAAAAAACTGAATTAACAAAAATTATTAGATTTAAAAAGAGAAAAAAAAGTGGGAAGGATGGAAACTGGTTCTTTTTCCAAGGTGCATTACAACTCAACTATAACACGCCAAAGGAATAGAGTATATTACCAGAATAACAAATTGTATAGCCCTTTCAGTTATTTCATAATTCCATTCTTCAAAAGCTTGTCAATTAGAATGAGGCATGAAAATCCTTTCTAGCTCATTGAGTTAAAACTATTTGCAAGGATATATGCTCAACTCTTTCATATGTGATAGTGTTTATGAGCTATGAGGTATATGGAAAGCATATTTATCAACTTTAGAAAAAGTTAAAGAAAGTCAACGTTACTAGTTTAGAACAAAAGTTGCATACGTTGATCTCTAAGGTATTCACATGACTATCAAATCTTTCAAGTGTAATCGGTATTTCATATCAGAAAGAGTAGCTCACCATCAATGAACATAAATTTTGTCCCAGCTAGGAAAAAAATGTCAGCACAATAGGAACAAGAGCAGAACTCAAAAAATTTCCTTGTCTAGTCCTCCTGCAAAATAGGAAGAAGAGCACGTTAGCAAATCACTTGATAAAGCAAGAACAAGAACACCAGAACTAACGGCAACACGGGTAAAAGACCACAGGCACACTGTGATACACGTCAGCAAATTACCTTAGAAGGCAGTTTGCTGTTTCCAAAGTAGTTGAATCATAAAACTCAGGACAATTTCTTTCAAAAGGTTGCCACTAAAAGACCGACAGAATTAATTTAATGATGCACGACAAGCATTTAAAACACGAAAACGGTGAGTCATAGGGAAACTAATAACCATTTCATATTGCTGACTTCAAAAGTATACTTTCATCATTACTTCCGTACCGCCACCAGGGGGAAAACAATACCATCAATACATCAAACAACGCCACGAAGAAAAAGCCTGACGGCAGTAAGATAATTCCAATAATTTCCATATTTAAACCCCTTCCACCATTTTGATAGCATCTCCGTTACACACACACAACAAGATACTTCTAGATGCATCTTTGGAAACAAATAATCCAAATTGAAGGGTTTTATGGGCAATCAAACACTAAGAGGCAGCAAGAAACACATAATGTATAATCAGTAAAAAAACTAGCCAAAGAAATTAAAACAAGAATTAAAGGGTGGCGGTAGTAGTTGGCGGCAGTAAATTAGCCAACAAATTACTCCATTTATAAACCACATAATGTACAATTAATTCACCAATTTAGCAGAAGTTGTAATTAGAGAAATTGTATTAATTCACCACATAATGTACATATTACTCCATTTATTCACCAATTGTACAATTAAATTAGAGAAATTGTTACCTATGGTAGACTCAAACGGTGGCGGCAAAAGTTGGTGGTGGACGATGACGGTGGCGGAGCTGGCTTCTGGGAAGAGGAAGGGTCGTGCCGGAGCGGGCGTCGTGGAAGATGAGGGTGGGGTGCAGGAGATGGCGTCGGGTAAGACGAAGGGCGCCGGAGAGGGAGAGGGCTTCGGTAGGGGATTCGGTCGGGGAGGGGGGTTTCACAGTCGGCTTGGAGAATGAACACTATTTGGAATTGGGTATTAGGGTAATTGGAGAAATAAGGTAAAAGACGACGTCGTTTACATCAAACCGTCGGTAGTCGGTCGGTATTCGGTCGTTCAATGTCCGCAAAATGACATCGTTTTAATTAATCTAAAACCTTTATTCTTTAACAGAAATAAAACATCAAAACGTCGTCGTTTTGACACCGTTATATGTTCCGTCGGTAGTCAGCCGTTATTGTCGGTTTTTATTCAGTTGTTAAATGCACATAAAACGACGTCGCTTTCATAAGGTTAACGGGAGCGATAATAGCGACGGAAAAATGACCTGTATGTTTTCGGTTTCAAGTCGGTCGGTAGGCTGTCGGGAATAGAGTGACCAAAAATATCGGTCGCTAAGGT
>JAOWBF010000037.1:7806711-7816862 GCA_028566175.1 Vinca major
TATCTATTTGTTCTTTGTATGGAAATCTTGTGTCGTAGTATTTTGAAGGAAGTTGACAGTGGTAGTGGGAAGAGTGTGCAACTATTTAGAGGAGGGCCGACTCTTTCTCACATTTGCTTCGCCAATGATTTCTTGTTGTTTAGTATAGCTACGGATCAACAAGCAATCGTGATGGAGATTGCATTGACATCATTTTGTAGGCAATCCGGACAAAAAATAAATACGGGGAAATCCAAGTTGTTTGTCTCCAACGGGCGAATAGAGGAAGGGGCTATTGTCTGTCGATTGACTTTAATATCCCGTTAGCGCAATATTTAGAAGTGTATTTGGGGTTCCACCACTTCATAAGAGGATCACTATGAATACTTATGTTTTCTTGGTCAAGAAATTGAGACTACGCCTCAGTGGATGGAAAAGCAAACTATGCCTATGGGGTCGCGAGCTTTGTTAATCTAGACAGCCTCCTCGACTTCAGCTAGTTATGCCATGCAAACAACTAAATTGTCTCAAAGAATATTAGATTAAATGGAGCACGAAAATAGAAAATTCTTTTGGGGAGAGGCGACGAACCACAGGAAAATACATACTATCTATTGGGAGAAAAGTTATGCCCGAAAACAGGAGGGGGGCAGCTCGACTTCAAGTGCATGAAGGACCTGAACCCGACTTCTTTAGCAATCAAGCCTAGCAAATGCTTCAAGCGGAGAACGTGTTATGGGTCATAATGTTAGTTGCAATGTGTGGTCCACTGATGCTATTGAGTCGTAAAATTGAATTCATCTTATATTTAAAAATCTTTATGTGAGGGCTTCCAGATTCTTAAAGGTGGTTTGAGCTGGTCGGTTGGAATGGTACGAAGGTTCGGTTCTAGCAGGACAATTGGCTGGCCAGGATATCGCTCAAGGAGAAATCGTTAATTCCTGTACCCGTGGAGGAGCAAGATGCTACATTGTCAGGTTGTTGGCATCATAGTTTGGGTGGGATATTGAGTATCTAGCTCGATTCTTCACTTTAGAAACTATTGAACTTCTCAAATTGGTAGTTTTGGAGCATGCTACTGCTGATCTTGTCCGGTGAAAATTCTCATATTCGGGTAACTTCTCGGCTAGCATTATTTTGAGAAAATTAAACCTACTAATGAACATGCTAAATCACCATGGGACAAGTTATGGAAATTTAAATTTCCCCTTAGGAGCCCAATGATACTTTGGCAAATCCGATAGAGGCGTTTGAAGACTCATGAACTCCTACACTCATAGGAAATATGTAGGTCACTCAATCTGATGACCGTCCTTGTGGGACTGGTACCACAACCTATCACATGAATTGAGCGGAGCCCACATATATAGGTAGGCACCGCCCAATTCATATGAGGGGCTGTGGGGCTAGTCCCACAAGGACGGTACTATGATTGATTTTTTCGGAATATGGGAAGATGCATGGATGTTGGCGGTGCAACTGTAGATCCTTTCTCCATGTTCTCTGTGACTATTATCCGGCAACTAATCTTTGGCGCTCTCTTGAGGCTCGATTAATATCAATCGTTTTTATGAGGCAGATATAGTCTGATGGTTAGATAATGTTATTTATGGAATCTGGCAAAAGAGTTTTGGGACCATGAATTGATCACTAATCTTTTGTGAGGGTTGTAATCACATTTGACATTGGAGAAACCAAATTCTCCATGAAGAAGGCTTTGTCCAACTCCTCCAACATGAGTGAGTTAACCTTGTTCTGACTGGTGTTGGATCCCTTACGAATGCGTCAATTATTTCCCATATAGGTAATATATTGGCCTTATAAACTTTCACTTATAATTAATCGATACAAAGATTCATACACACACATATATATAAAAGACAAAGTGGTTTCTAACTTTCTCAATTAATAAATATAAAGTGATTTATCATACAGGATCAAATATGCTTGAAATGTTTGTGTTTCAAATTAAGGAATTTAAGAATTGCTTTTGAGTTTGGCTAAGAGTTTATTGTCATTTGTAAAATGTTCGTATAATTTTTTAATTCACATTAGATGTAAACCAGTATTCACATTAGATGTAATATATGTTCAACTTAACATGCAACATTTTGAACGTGTCGTAGATATTTAATAGTTAAAGAGATGTAACATCTATTCAATTTTTCGCGCGGAATTTTAAACGTTTCGCACTAGATCGTGAAACATATACCCTACCATTTTCAGCTTTCCCAGCTACCCCCCACGTTCTACCACTTCCCCTACGCTATAGTTTTTCGCCTATATTACTTCCCCTCTGAAGATCTTTTTCAATTTTAGCAAACAAAAATCTCTAAACATCAGAGCAAAAACCCCAGAAAATCAAACTTGAAAAATGTATTTATTGTTATACAAAACTTATTAATCAGTTTAATCTCTGTTATAATCTTGTGAAATTGGAAAGAAGATATAGGGTTTTTTTTTTCTTTTAGGGTTTTTTTCTGGAAGTATTTGTTTTTTTGGGGGGAAATTGCGGGAATGGAGTCGGAAGATGATATGCACGATGCAAACGAAGTGGAGTCTGGAGATGATGATTTCTATAGTGGTATGGATAGTGAAGGAGATAACAATGATTATGATTATGATGCTGTTGTTAATGATGATGATGATTATATGGGAAACGATGAAATTGATGAGTCTGATGAAAATGTTGAGAGTCGTGGGCAGGTTTGAATTTCTGTTTAAAAAACCCTAGTCTTTTTTTGTTCTTGATTTACGCTTTTTGTGTTATTGTTGTTGTGATTCTAATGGTATGCCTTTACTGTTTTTCTTGAAAGTTTTGAGTTTAAATGAATTGTAAGAGGGTGTATTTGGTTTGAGAATTTCTATCCCGGGGTTTAAAAAAGTAAATTGTTTGTAAAAGTAAAAAGTTTGTGTTTGAAAATGTTGAGAGTCGTGGGCAGGTTTGAATTTCTGTTTAAAATCCCTAGTCTTTTTTTGTTCTTGATTTACGACTTTTGTGGTGGTGTTGTGATTCTAATAGTATGCCCTTACCGTTTTTCTTGAAAGTTTTGAGTTCAAATGAATTGTAAGAGGGTGTATTGGGTTGGTTTTTCGGTTGAGAATTTCTATCCCAGGGCTTGAAAAAGTAAACTTTTGTGTTTGAGAATGCGAAAAGTGGTAAACATATGCACTGATTTATTCTGTAAAGTTCCTTGGTTTAAAATGTTAATCACCTCAGTAAATGAGTTGGGAGTAGTTTTGGTTATTAGGGGTTTTAGAGTTGTTGGTTGAAGCAGAAATGACATTAAGGGTTCTTGTTATGTGGTCTTGGAATGGTGTGGAATATCCGAATTGGCTATATGTATTTGAATTGCGATCGAGTTAGTAGGGTTTGTTCCTTGGTTTAGCCATGTCTTTTTTTCTTGAAAGTTTGAGTTCAAATGAATTAGAAGAGATTAGTCGGTGATTTATCAGTTTTCTGTGATTCAGGGGAAACAATTTCTGGAATGCTAAATTTCTATAGAAAAATTTAAGGTTTTTGTGAAATTTCCTTATAAATATTGGTCTTGTGTGTAGTTGCATACTTTTTAAACCTAGAGGGTTGACTTTAACAAAGTTTTTTCTGGTACACAAGATTCTTTTTGTTTTTCCCTTTATTAGTTCTTAACTTACACTGTCCGTTTTTATTTTCAAGAAGAGTTTTACAATCTTGAAAGAAGAAGATATACATCAACGCCAAGAGGATGACATTACGAGAGTTGCTACTGTTCTCTCTGTATCAAGAGAGACAGCATGCTTCCTGTTGAGACATTACAACTGGTAATCCTCCTTTATTCTTAAGTAGCTCCAGAGCTTTATTAGTAGGTTAGTAGCTTGGTTGGGTTTTAACGCGTATTGAATAAAGTAAAGTTTGATTTGATTGTTGCAAAAACTATTGATGCAGGAGTGTTAATGCTGTGCATGAGGAATGGTTTGCTGATGAAGAGCGAGTCCGCAAGGCTGTTGGATTACTAGAGAAGCCAGTTGTTCAGATCTCAAATTCTAAGGAGGTTAATGTTTAATATACTGTTTTGGGAATTCTGTAGTTTTTCGGCCATATGCAGTAGTGTTGCCAATTGTCATGGTATTTTTTTTTTTCAATGTTCTAAAATTTGATTACACTACAGAAATCAGAGCTTCCTTTTTTTTTTCTTCTACATGATCACTATCATTCATGGAAATGACAATAAATCGCCCAAACTATAGTGGTCCCACTAGTAATGGTGCCAGATTCCTGTGGCTTAATGATTCAAAATTTGAACAAATATTTTGTTCCCGTCTTTCCGATGTGTAATATTCAGACAAAATCTGTAACTTAGAGTGAAACAACAAATGGAACACAACAATCATTGTTCATAAAGTTGTGCTGTAGATAGATAGAGGTGCTAATAACTGAGCATGACTCAGATTATAGAAACGAGGGAGTAGGATCATAATATCTCGCGCTTTCCTCATTTCCTTTATATCATGCTTTAATGTTGATTGACATTTCATGTGTAGGTTCCTTGTGGAATTTGTTTCGACGACCATCCTCTTGATATCATAACTACCGCTGCATGTGGCCATCCATTTTGTAATACTTGCTGGGAAGGTTCGGCCTTACTTTCATATTAAGCTTATAAATGTATAATTGTATATGAATTATTATTTATTAAATAATTCCTACATTGTGTACATGCGTCAGGGCTTGTAATTGCTGGTGATAAATGAATAACAGAAATAAATTAATATGCCTTATTGAGTTCCTCAAATTGTTTCTTTATATGGATTTAGGCACCCACCTTGGTTTTGAGATGATATTTGTATCGTTTGTATCTTTCTGAATGATATTGAGGAGTTAATCTAATTTGACTTTTATCACTTGTAGAAGCAGTTGTTGTATTTTCTTTTAGAGAGCTATAACATACCTTCTTAATTATAAAACCATGACATGATTGCCCACTGAGTTCCTATTGAAATTCATTCTTATTTTTTTGTTGTATTTCCAGTCGTTTTCTGATAATTTCATTCATTATTTATATACTTATGTTTTTCCCAGCATATATAAGTACTTCCATCAATGATGGCCCTGGGTGCTTGATGCTGAGGTGTCCGGATCCATCCTGTTGTGCTGCTGTTGGTCAAGATATGATTGATATGCTTGCGTCCAACGAAGATAAAGAGAAATACCGCCGTTACCTTCTCAGATCTTACATTGAGGACAATAGAAAGGTGATATGAAGTCCTGTCATTTTTTGATACATCATATTTATTCTTCTGTCTTCTTTATCCACTCATTAACTTTCTTTTACCTTCCCATTCCGTTTTCCACCCCTTTTCATCTGAGTAATAGACTAATAGTTGAAGCTAATGTTATGTGAGATTTCCTTTGTAAATATTGTTTTACTGTACCCCCTTAGGCAAACTCACTTCATCAAACACTGGCAGCAGTGGACAAGATTTTTTATTTTTTTTATTTTTTTTATTTTTTTATTTTTTTATTTTTTTATTTTTTTATTTTTTTATTTTTTTATTTTTTTATTTTTTTATTTTTTTATTTTGTCACACCTTTTATGAGTGCTGACGATTTTTTGAACTTGTTGGTTTAGGGAACAGATAAGCAGCATTGATTTTTCTAGCTCAGTTTTAGAATATCAAGTTTGCTCCTCTAGGAATCTCTGTTTATCATTTGATTTTGGCGCAGAGAAGTACGGGAAAAAGCGGCATTTTGTTTGGCATCATCCAGTAGAGTTTTTTTTTTTTTTTTAAACTCTAGTTGCTATTAAGTGTCTGTTTACTAGTGGATTTGAATTATGAATTGATATGTGAAGTATACACCAATTTGTCTCAATATATTCATTCTGATAATATCAATAACATTAAGATGAAATATTTTTGTTTTAACCCATTTTCATTCAAAATTCTAGCTTAAAGCTGATGGGGGTCAGAGTATTACTAAGATGTTTGAACAACTTGACATTTTCAAGTATACTTCTAAACTACTTCGTACTTAGGATGAGGAGGTTTCTGCAGTAGAATAGCTTTTTCATGTAAGAAGGTGCACGCACAAACCACAGATGTAAGATTTTGTTGTTTTAGTATAGTTGAGCAGCATGACTCAAAATGTTTGAAGACCAATCATTATCAGAGCAGGTAAATCATTTTGCACAAACATTATACCATGCATTTGACCTGATGACACGGGTTACTGATTTCCTTTTGTCTGTCTTTCCTCTTATTTTTTACCTTGAGAACATTTCCCTGGATATGATGTTACTTGTGCTATTGTCATTGTAGACCAAATGGTGCCCTGCCCCGGGTTGTGATTGTGCTGTACAATATGAGGTCGGGAGTGGAAATTACGATGTTTCTTGTAGTTGTTCATATAGCTTTTGTTGGAATGTAAGTCCTTGCGTTTGAGACATGTTTTTTTATTATTGTTATTTAATTTCATCAAATCCTTGGGCTTACTGGAAGTTATTCCAGCAGTGCACAGAAGAGGCTCATCGACCAGTGGACTGTGGTACTGTTGCAAAGTGGGTTTTAAAGAACAGCGCTGAATCAGAAAACATGAATTGGTATAGATTTCGTTTGCAAGTGTTTTCTTTTATATGCTTGTAACTAAATTCTACTTGAAGCCTCAGTAATGTCATAATTACTACCAAGGTTGTCAAGATCTCAAATTTGACTCGGAACGAAAGAGGTCTAAAAAATCGTAAATACAAGGATCGTAGCATGGGTCGGAAGATCCGACAAAACTATTAAAATAACACTTCATGATAAATTTATGTCAATAAGTTATCATTCTATATGCTAATGAGCAAAAAAATAATGTAACAATACTACAAGGGAAAAATAAAATAAAAATACCAATATAACTAAAAAACTGAAATCAAACCACAAACTAACAAGTGATAAACCTCGAAAACAAACCGACAATTCGTATGGTCTTTTAATCCAACAAAATTCATAGCAAAAAGTCCATCTTTCTAATGTTTTAATCCAGCAAATCATTCAAGATGTTATCGTTATCGCCCATGTAATCTCAATAAACACTTATATCGATGATGAGCGATGAAGCTGAGATTCTGAGAGTTGAGAGGGTGGATTGAATACAAACGGATATTTTTTTATTGAATCGCACCGAATCATGCAATTCTACGATTTTACGATCTAAATTGATGATTTTCTACGATTCAATCCTCCAACGACTTTTAATACGATTTAACTCGATTTATATCTTGAGATCGTAGAATCGTACACTTAACGATCAAACTCGCAATTTTAACAGTCTTGGTATGAATCACATCCCGACCAACTGTATGAACTATGCTCATAAATTATTTTGGATTCACCCACTTCTTTTTAGTAAACTGATATTTGAGTGCAGATAAGTTATATAAATGACATAAAATCACTTATTGGATGACGTAAATCGTAATCTTATCATGAACTAGTCATTGGGATCAAAAGTGAAGGGCAGCTAAATTGAGCAATTGACATACTACTAGGGCCAAGCAAATGCCTGCTAACTGGATTCGGGTCCTTTATATTTCTGGCCAAGTTCGGGCATATATTTTTTGGGCTGGATTCGGCCTGTGGCCCACTTGTTTTTATTCAAGCCACAATAAAACTTTTATAAATCACTGGTAGAACGTATAAGCCAACTCCTTAAGGCCCAGTCTCCAAACGGGCCAAACCCTAGTGAACAAGGAGGCACGGTCTAATCCAACGGTAACCATCGGTACTTCGTACTCTAACATAATCCCAACAGTCCAAATATCAGTAGACATTCTTATAAAGACCAGTAAATTAGGGTTTATAGTCCTCACAACACAAGCTCTCTCATCCTTATTTCCTTCTGCATCTCCGAGGTAATATTGCTCGATTTCTCCAAATTTCATGTTCTTCAGCTTATATCTGCATTGATATTTTAGGAAATCCAGAAATAATAACTTGTTAAACTAATTAGAAGCTGAATCTTAAGATTTTGATTATATAATCTGCTTACAGTTTTCCCCGTTGTTCATTTTGATTGATTTTTACTTTTTACTTTTTTTGTTCATTTTCATATATCGAATTAAATTCTGAATCTGTATTTTATTAGATTTGAGATGAATAGTATTTATCTATAAATCTGTATGTGCCAAGTAGATGGTTGAACAATGCAATTGAAAACTTTTCTTATGCAATTGATTTTTGGGGCATGATGATCTTTAGCAGTTGACATTTATGACATGGCCATTTTCTGTGCATTTTGAATGAGATGAACTCCCTTTATTGAATAATCAAGGCTGGAGTCTCAAAAGGGTTCTTTTGCCAAATCCTCAAGTTTTTTGAGGTGTTTGGGAAGAAATACCAATGAGCCCGAGAATTGGCACACATTTATGGTGCCATAGGCCTATGGTTAGGGAGAATTTCAATTCATTTGCTGGAATTGCCGCTGTATGTCATGTGTTGCTGGTTATGGTACATCACCTTCTTAGTTTTTGTGGTATAAATCTCGTTTCTTATCTCGTGAATTGTCAAAATTAGAGCATTTTTAATATCTTGCAAATTAAGCCCTTTTCCCCTTTTCCAAGTGTTTATTCTGCAGCTATTCCATAATAGTTAAATAGTTTTGCTGTGATTGAATTGAACTTTGGACTTTGATACTGAACTTATTCATGCTTGAGTTAGTAAGATGGTGAGCGAATATTTCTGGAATGATTAAGGCCATTTTTAATGCACTAGATTAATTGTTTTGAATAGCATGTTATGTGGTTAGAATTCTATTTCAAGAAAGAAGTAAAATTAATGGCCGGTTTTGTGCATATGGATCTAGATACTGTCTTCTTATCGGCTTATGTCAATTCCTTATGATATTATTTTTTATCAGCATTGTCTACTTGCCTGCAACTTGGAGATATTAACGCGTTTTTGTGAAACTAAAACCCGATATTCATTCTCCTAGGAGAAGTACTCGAGTCCTAGATTGTTTGTTTTGTTACTATCCTTGGTTTTTGAATCACTATATTGCGGTTGAAATATCAATATTTATTTCTGAATATTTAGATTTTTGAAATATTTTGAGTTTTGAGAGTTACCTCTCAAAATTTGTGGTAGTCTTGTTAAAGTTGTTGAGTTTTGCATAACAAGTAAGAAAGAATGTCGCATAGGAAGTTTGAGCATCCCAGACATGGGTCTTTGGGATTTCTCCTAAGGAAACGAGCTGCACGCCATAGAGGAGGTCAAGTGGTGCCCCGATTAGGAGAATTGAAGGATTATGTAATATTGAGGGCGTAAGAGGTAGAGGGAGACCAAGAAAGACATGGACGAAGGCCATTCTGCCGGCAATGCTTTCGCCATTGTTTGCCACATTGAAGCTTTCACCATCCTTCGCCTGCTTTGCATTTTTTATTTTATTTTTCTGTCACATATCTAGTAACCTAGCTCCTCATATATTAAGTTAGTAAGTTAAGAAAGTTCCCATCCTAAATCCGATTCGTTAGTTATGGTTACTTTTGTATTGTGAAAATAATGTGCACCCAGGATTAATAGGTAACGTATGAGATAAAGTTAACTCTAAGTTAATTACTCCCTCATTCCTTATTAATTGTCGTTTAAAAGATATTTAGGTATACAAAGTAATTGTCATTCAAGATTCTTTTATTAGTTATCAACAATTCATTTCAATTATACCTTAACATTTTCCTTTCTTTATGGGCAAAATCGTAGATTTGATCCTTAAACATATTACGACTTGCAAGTTGGGTCCTTTTTGATTTTTTTTCCTTGTTGGGTACTTGAACATTTTACGACTTGCAAGTTGGGTCCTTCTGTTAGTTTTTTGGCTAGTCAATGGTTAGTCAACAAAAACCCCAATTTTTAGCAAGGGTATTTTGGGTACTTCATTCACCCCTCCTCCCCTACCCATCTGAACTCTCCCCCTCCCCGTATATTTCCCTTCCCAAACACAAGTTGAAGATGTAAAAGAAGCTGAAAACAGTTTGGTAACCGAAGATATACGGGGAGAGGGAGAGTTTAGATGGGTAGGGGGAGGAGGGGTGAATGAAGTACCCAAAATACCCTTGCTAAAAATTGGGGTTTTTGTTGACTAGCCAAAAAACTAACAGAAGGACCCAACTTGCAAGTCGTAAAATGTTTGAGGATCAAATCTACGATTTTGCCAA
>JAOWBF010000037.1:7912204-7924276 GCA_028566175.1 Vinca major
GTTCAAAACCGACCTTTTTCCATGCATTTGGTATGATTGAGCTGAGAATCATGAAAAATATATCTTCCTTTTCAGTGCATCCAGCAGAAAGGAGTGGTGGAGAAACAGTTTTTGCACGTGTCATCTCAAGCAACTCCTTCCACGGACAATAGTATATTGGTTACGCATTTGCGAGAAGAACTCAGAAATTATGTAAGTTGTTTCTGATCAATACTATATGCTTTTCTGATATCCTGTTGTCCTCTTTTTTGGTCCTTAGTGTTTTGGAGAACATACATTGACAAAACCACCACGATCCTTTCATAAGACATGAACCCCCATTGATTGTTCTCAGTTGAACCCTAACATAAACAAGAACAGAAATCAGAAATCAGAATTTGTCAGAAGAATGAAGCTAGTAAATTTTCATCAAGGAACTTCCCTACATATGCTCTGGATTCCCATGGTACTTTCATTGAAAGGAACTTCTTGGTCATCACAACTTCGGCTATGCTACTGTTGCTAACTTGCATAAACTGAAAATCAGCTTGTATCCGCATTTGAAGTGTTGCAACAGCAAGTTTAACTGCCGACATAATCGTTGTAAAAGAGATACTTAAAATGATTTCAGTAGTTATATTCTTTATACATGGGGTAAACTGAACTACTTATCATACTCTTTCTACCTCTCGTATTGAAAATATATATTTAATGAATTTAACAGGTTGAGAAATGTGGTTCTATAGCAAGTCTTGAGATATTATAGTCTAGTACTGCTCGTCTATTCCTTACATATCTAAGCATGCATTTGTTTTGCTGAGAAGTCGTTTTCTATATTGGGGTTTCTAGACAATATTTAATAAAGATTTATCATATTGAATAGATAACAAATGGAGGATGTATAATCAAATAGAGAAAGGCCAAAGTTTTCCCTTGGATTGCATCTATAATTACCTGAAGTGCTAATTAAATTTGTACACCTGTATCAGGAATCTGAAGTTCGTGAAGCCAGAAGATTAAAATCTTCTCATGAGAATGTGGAGTTATTGAAGGAGAAATTACTAGAAGAAAAAAGCTGCCAAGAGAGGACAGAGTCGGAGCTTCTTAGATTATCTGAATGCCAACTGAGTGTTGAGAAATTAGAGAATGAGTTGGCTGCTTGGAAATCCTTGGTGAAAGACATTCCTGGTGTGTCTAGTGCGGATGATGTGCCGCTCAAACTTGCAGCTCTGCAGAAGTATGCATGACTTATCTAACTTTTTGAGCTGTCAAGTTGGAACACTATAGTAAAATAGTTCCTCTATTTTGACTCATAAAAGCAAGAAAAAAGCTTGATCAGATATAGTGCTATCTGATTGCTGCAGTGAATTGGCTAATATGCATTAATTTAGCATTTCAAGGAATCTTAAAAAATGTTAACAATTTCAACTATAGTTATCTGTTAACAATACATGGTGTCAAACGAGTTCTATTTTACCTTACTTATTGAGCTTGTGGAATGCAGAGAGGTGGTTGATAGCATGTTGAAGGTTGGTGAGACACAGGCACGTCTGAAACAGTTGGAGGTGGCCCTGGATGCTGCTGAGCTTGATAAGCAAAGTACAGTAGCTGAAGCTAAGTTGGCTAAGGAGATGGCAGAATTCTCAAAAGCAGAGATCAAGAGAATTGAATCGATGGTATCACTTGAAGTTAATCTTTTAGTTGATAATGTTGGCTAGGGATTGCTAGCTTCTTGGGAAACTCTAGAGTTCAAGCATATACACCAATGGGTTCTTTTGTCCCTTCACCCTAGAGATGTCTGTCCTCATTCCTCATAATAGATTTCATGCTACTGCCCTGGTATTTAAAACCAGAAGGAAATGAGAGAATGGAGTTAAGACTTAAGATTAGATCAATTAGGTAAGTGTAACATGGGATTGATAAAGATGTACCCCACCAAATTCTCTCTTGGAGTCTTGGTGTGAAACTTAAGAACTTCTAGGTAAAAAAGGTACTAGTATTTCTTTTAATAACAGATTTATACATGTCATGGTAGTTTCCCTACTGGCGAAGTTAGCTTTTCCTTTTGTATTAATTTTTTAAAAGTATTCCAATGTCTTCTCATTAAGTGTTAGTAAGACCATTCTTTGGTGTGCTGATAAAATTTATTAATGATTACTGCTAGGTTTTTGCTTTGAACTTGAGGCAGTCACATTAGGCAAAGAGTACCCCTGAAGTCTAGGTTATCAGTTATTTTCTCCAATATTTGCCTAGTAATATGTTAATTCCCTTCTGTGGGTCATCCAAGCTGAGGCTACATTTGGATTTTTGACCACGTTTCATTCTAATTCCCAAAACAAAAAGTTTGCTTTGGATCCCATATCTCCTTTCTCAAACAATTCATTTTTACGAGAACCAAGACAAAAAATTTCAAATCGAAACCAAATCCATATATGCCTAGATTTGAATTGATTGTGACCTTGTTGTAGGTTGCTTCAGTTTCAGAGGAAAGAGACCATCTGAAAAATGTAGTTAACGAATTGAGAAAGGGAAAGAATGCTGAGGCGGGGAGTGGATCAGTTAGTTCAGGGCTTGTTCAGGTATGCTATTCCATAAGTTTCCTTCATAAGTTATTTTATTTTTTCAGGAATTTTCACATTTCTTTGTGCTTCTTTACTTATATGCTGCAATAGGAGCTTGAAGCATCACTTGTAAAGAAGGAAAACAGTATAACAGAACTAGAGAGCAATCTTGTTGAGCAAAAGCAAATCAATATTCAACTGCAGAATGAAGTGAAGTTGCTCAATGAGAGGCTAACTAATGAAGTCAGAAGAACAAAATCCCTAGAGAGGGAGAGTGACCGACTCCGATCCGAGATCTCTCTTTTGGAGGCCAAGGTTGGTATCTTGAGGCATAAATATTGTAGGATGTTGTGGATATTTTCTGGATTGTGTAGCTGTAGTCGTTTATTAGGCCTTGTGCATGCTTTAGTCGTTTACAGCATCTCAAATGTTTCATTTGATCCAAAAGAAAAAGAACACAACTATATCAAGTTATTATTTATTAACCCAGAAATAGAAGGCTATTTTGGATTGAATTTAACAGATTAAGTGTTAAATCCAGTTGATAAGCACATAACTAGATTATTATTCTGGTTTACACAGCTAAACGCATTGTAAAATCTGTGCTTGATTGTGATGTGAACCTCCCATTGTTCATGATAGCTGTTTTTTTTCCCTGTGAAGAATCTCTACATAGATCAGCTCGTAACTGATTTCCTAACTACTTGTTTTGTTGCTGCAGTTGGGGCATGGTGATTTCTCTTCTGCAAATACAAAAGTTCTAAGAATGGTTAACACCCTAGCTGTAGACCATGAAGCAAAACAAACAATAGAGGCCTTGCAGAAGGAACTACAGAAAACAAAGGAGAAGTTACAGGCTGTGGAAGAGTTAAAAAACCAGTCAGGTATTTAGGCTCTGAAGCCATGAATTTGTACCAAAATTATGAAATTGGGCAATTGATGAACAGTGTCAAAATATGATCTTTTGATATTGCTTTTAGATTGTCCTTCAGGTTTCTTGCAAGCTCACAACTTGCTGCATCTCTGATTTTTGGGAAATAAGCAGTATAAAACATTGTGTGTGTTTGCAAGACGAGGGTATCTTTCTCCTGGATATTGAATTTTCCTTACAGATTTATCTATTGGAGACACCAATAACTCAAAATGCGATATTCACCAGTAATAAATGCTGTTTTTTCGCATGCCGTGTCATAATATCTTTATGGAAGTAGTAATGCTACTCGATTTTTCTTTATGATATCTTGATTGGCATGCATTGCATTCTATACGGGTTTCAAATAAATTGATTGCTAAATAAATTAATAAAATTGCATGATTGGTAGAGGAAAAGATACATATCTGTGAACTGAGCGTAGAAATGGACACATAAATTGGAGGACATTTCCCCCCCCTTAAAAAAAGATTACTTATGTACATTTAACTGGACGGAGGACTCTATGCAAAATAACATAGTTTTGTGTGTTCTTCTTTGGGCAACTTTCCTCCGCTTCAATCACACTCGATCCACCTATTCTATTGCTTATTATTCCTTCTCTTTTACATTTTTTTCTCTTTTTGGAATAAATTAATGTTGAATTAAAAGATTATTTGAAATTTTTACTACTAAACGTTTGTAGGTCGTATTTCGCTCTCTTGGTGCTGTTTTTCTTGGTCTTATTTTTTAATTTCCTTTTCTTTTGTTGGGCTATTCAGCTGATACAGGTACACTAGTAGACTCCTATATTTCTGGAAAGATTATACAGTTAAAAGAGCAAATTGCAACTCTTGAAAAACGAGAGGAGAGGTGAGGGTTGATAAAATGATCTAAGAACATGCTTGGTGATGTTACTTCATTTAGAATACTAAGGTTACAATGCACAGGTACAAGACTGTTTTTGCAGATAGAATCTCTGTTTTCAGAAGAGCTTGCTGTGAACTTTTTGGTTACAAGGTACTGTGAGTAGTCCACTTGAAATTTCTTTGTGAAATCTTAAATGACTATTGTGACCATTACGTTTTCAGTAGAGAGCCTTTAGCCTTGTGATGACTTCAAGGATTCTTTACAGAAATGACATGTTCTACGAAAGGAACAAAAGTCTCTATGTTAACTATCTTATATTGAATTATATTTGCAGATTGTAATGGATGATCATCAACGACCGGATGGAATCCCAGTTACACGCTTCACACTTCAGTCAATCTATGCTCAAAATGATGAAGAAAAACTTGAGTTTGAATATGAATCAGGGAATACAAATATTCTGGTGATCTGGACTTTAATATCTTCTTTTTATTATTTAATTTCTATTGGTGCTTTTATATTTCAAGGAAGTTTTTTTTCTGAGTTGGACAATGAATCAAAGGGCCAGGGGGTGGGAGTGGTAGGGGGAGATGTAGGTGCTGTGATATACTTGCACCTGGTACGAATGAGATAAGCTTTCATGCTTCAGGGATAAATATTTCACCTTTTTTCAATTTTATTTTATTTTTTAATAATTTAAGATGCAGTTCGGTGGAACTGATCCTCCCCCCCCTTTTTGGTATGGCCAACACTTCAAGAAATAATCTGTTCTTTTTTGGTTTCCTTGATCTATTAGGTGAATCAGTACACCAAGCAGCCTGAGATATCGCGCCAGGTATGCACAATGTTTCATGCAATTCTTTTCTTCTGCATCATTTTCTTGTTAAGTGCATAATTTCCCTTGGCCTTGCTCACCTATGTAAGCTTTGGTACTTCAATAGATCTCATTATTTACCAGTTTTCTGCATTTCTTTTGAATTGCAGTTGCAAACATCTTTTATTTATTATTTTTATTTCTTTCTGTGGTGTTTGGATTCTAGTCCTAAAAGGCTAAAACTAATCTGTATAGGTTAAAGTTTCAGAGTATCTACTGAGTAAAAGAATTTTGTATGCCATTTCAATTTCATGATTGAAAGCTTCTATGTAATAACTGATGAATGCTAAGAAGCCAGAATACTTTATTCTTGAAATTAGCTTTAACTAGTCATAAGAGTGATAGTTGGAGTGGAAAAAGTAATGAGACTAATTTCTGAATCTTTCATTTACGGAAATATTGAGAGCTATCTTGATTTAGCAGTTCTTGTCTTGCGCTAATACTTGAAATCTATAGTTTTACAGGAAGGCAGTTTGTAGCTAATAGGTGGTACCTCCTTGCTTTGTCTCTAATGCATTTATCTTTGAAGAAAAATGTTACCTAATCTATTGGGGCAACCTTTTTAATATAGTACTCGAAGCCGAAAGTCAATTGATAAACAAAATGTTTCATGAAGTGCATAATAATATTTCTAGAAGATACACGTAGTGAAGAAAGAAAATCTCAATATTAGTTTTAGCATTAGCTTCTGAAGGAAGTAGCATGCTGATGATTACCTCATGGAAATCTTGAATGCTATTGCGTATCTTTCTATTCCTTTTGAAGTTTGACGGTAATTCTTGTTTGCTTTTGTTTTTTTTGCTCTCTGCAGGTCGAGATATTTATCCGAAAGATGAATTCCATACCTGCTTTTACAGCTAACTTGACAGTGGAATCCTTTAACAAGCGAACCTTATCTTAGAACTTGGTCCTCATATGTTGTCTAAGGTGAGCCACTTATTGTTGCTATGATCAATCAACCTCTTCTTGTGCGTTCTCTTATGGTTGATTTTATTTTAGTGTGACTATTTCGTGACCTTAGCTCATAATGCTTTGCATTATCTTTGTGACTGCACTATTAGTTTTTTTGTTGGGGTAATAATGCTTAGTGGATTTCCTATTCCCATTTTGACCCTCAAGTAATATAAGGCCGTTTTCTTTGGTTCTTGTTGGACTTCATGTAGAATGATGTACAATTCCGGATGAGTAGAAGGCCACCCAGAAGAAAGAAGGATATGACTGAGATTCCTTAGAAGTTTTAGAAACTATAATTTTATTTTCATTGAACTTGTTTATAATATATTACGACATAAGAGCATAGGAATTGCAGGGGTTGTTTTATATCTGCTAACTCATTTGTTGAAGTATAAACTTAAGACTTCTGAAATTCATTAGGAAAAAGAACAAAAAAAATAGGAGAAACAAAAGGAGAGAAGAAAAAAGGTAAAGCCAGTGGAGGAGGTCCTTTGTTTACGGACATTGTCATGCATAGTGGATTGACTGAAAACCTTGTGCATTGTAGGAAGACATTCATTGTATGCATCTGGATAAGGACACATTTAAGTGCCCTTTGCCCTGTTGTAAAACTTTTTCTTCTTAGTTTTCATATTTTCCATGCTTTTATTTATAGAACCTTGGGAGTCTTGACTTAAATTTCAATGGTGTGCAAAAAGGTAAGAGGGTGGTTGATTGAATCAAATATTTCAAAGCCCCTTTTGCTAAGTCAAAAAAATGTTTTCATTTGGTGTCCTTATTCATTCCTCCCTCTGTCCACAATTGTAGACATTCAATTCCTTACGGTGGGAGTTCTATTTTCTATTGGCTTAGTTTGACTTTAGAGATTTTTACAAAGCTCAGCACTAATTAAGCGCACAAAGATTTTGTGTGTGCGAGTGATGATAAGTGCACAAGGTCCTTGGTATCAATGAGAATCTAAGGACAAGATCCACTGCTAAAGTAACTTTTCCTTGCACACAAGTTCATTGAACAATAGTTCCTCATATATCTGAGGTTAAAGAGACTGTACGTCTCACCATATTAAGCTTTATAGACCTATTCGTCACATCTAACTACTATTAAGACACTTGACATTCCTCCTAGGCTAGAAGATTTTGTAAATGTGACAATCATGCCCATGTAAAAGTCATTAATATGACCGTACATATAAATTAAATCATAGTAATAACGAGTAATGATAATATGAAGGATGAAAAATCTTTCCAGAGCTATTTTGGTTGTAAGTAATTATTTATCAAAGAAAAGAGATGGTGGCATAGGTAGCCTGATAAACATTCCCTGGGGTTGATAGGGAAGAAGAGTGAATAAATATTACGTCATTAAGCACCGAAGCAGTCCAGAGGTGTCATAAAACAGAATTTCAAGGCTAGTTTAAGTTTTTGTTTTTTAATTTTGGAACATAAATTGTTTGTAAGAAAAGTAAAGTCAGAAGTTTTTGTATTGATTGTCATTTTGACCGAAAGTTTCAATATTATCCTTCTCTCTCACTTCTATAGTATAAGAAAAGAAGGGAAAAAATAGGATGGCAGTGGCCGCAAATAAAAGAAATGTCGATGATTAATTGGAATAAGTTATTGACAACTAATAAAAGAATCTTAAACGACAATTCATTTGGATACTTATAGATTTTCTAAAAGACAATTAAATAGGAATGGAGGGAGTATATGATAGAAAAGTGATTTGCTTGGTAAATGGAAATGCACTGAAAAGAAAAAAAGGAAATAGAATGGGAAAAAAAAGAGAGAGAAAGTTAAGTGGATCTTTCTTTTGGCCATGTAAAGTGAAGTGGATTTGTTTGAGGCTGTCGATTGTGGAATTAAGTGCCGTTTTCTTCGGAGGCTGTTCATTGAATTTTGTCTAATCACCATCTTCAAGATTTCATTAGCCTGAATAGTCGGTAATTACAACCAATTATTTGTGCAAAGTGTATTTCAAGAAATTTCAATACATTTGACATGTCTTGTCACCTAGATATGGTAACATCTTTCTCATTTGATATGTCCTAATGGTTTTTTTTTTAATTGATTCTCTTGTACATATTAGGTTAAGTCTAAATTTTTTTAAGAGTGGAGAAGGGATTCAAACTAATGCTTCATTGACAATTTCCAGAATGCTTGATAGTTGACATTTGAAGAATGTGGGAATTGATTATATACTCCATGAGGTTATTGATCTGATTAGCATATAATAATGAAATGCTCATAATTTCTAAGTGAAAGTCAAAATGCTGATTCATCCTTCACCAGCTTTCTTCATTCTTCTCCTTCCACTATGCCTTATTTACATTTCCTTTTCCACTGCAAATCGATATTTCGTGGTTACTTCTTAATTACATTTCCTTTTCATCAAGTAAAAATTGGGGTGACAACGAAGCGCAGCTAATGCGGTAAGACGCTTACTTTCAACTGATAGATTGAGAGTTCGAGTCACGCTGGAGGAAAAGTGGGAACCACTATTGATCCTCTTTTTTAAAAGAAAAAGAAAAGTAAAAAATGGGGGTTTTTCATGGTCTGAATACTTCTACTGGTTAATAACCTCAAACTAAGTCCAAGTTTTCGTTTACTTTATGAAAATGACATGAAATCTTCAAGTTGATTCTGCACGAATAGTTTGGCAAAGCTTCAAATTCTATACTTTCCCCCCCTTGAATATCCATTGGAGGGAGATTTGAAACTATACCACTTGAATAGTTTCAACAACACTTTCGTAAAATCAATTTGTTTTATAGTTCAAAAATAATTGTGAATAATTTTACGCATGACACATGCTAAATGCAGCATTTTTCTTGTGGGGAAATGTGTATGAGTAAAAGTCCTTGAGCTTTATATTTATTTTTTTGGTAAAGAGAACTGGTGACCACACCTGCAGTATATTATATGACCAGCTGAAAGAGGAAAGGATTGGAGGAGATTAATTATTCAGATTCTATGTGGAACAAATTTTTTTCAATACAGAACTTGTGATAAGTGTTATGAGGTTAAAAAATACATGTATTCTGAAGCTCATAATAAATATTTATTTTAAATCAATTTTAAGTATTAAAATTTTAATTTAATTGATTAAAGAAGTTTTGTACATACGAAATTATCCTTAGGAAACACCGTCTGAGAGTAAGGGAAAAAGACTTGAAAAAGAATTATAGTTTCTGTGAGTGGCTAACTGCCGACCTTTGCCTTTTTGACAACTTTTTTGACATTTATACTTAGGTATACGTGGAATACATTATTCCCTTCTAAGGATTGGTTCAACTCAATCCTACTGTATTTGACTATATTTTCCTTTTGTTTTTGGTTGAATATATTTGACTATATGGGAATCTTAGAAAGTCTCCTTATGTACAGCGGTGGAGTCTTTCCCCATAACATTTTTAAAAATGTCAATACTTTTAGTTTAAAACAATTTTTCCTGCCCCTCACTCTAAAATAATACTCCCTCCATTCCTTATTAATTGTCGTTTAGGAAATGTATCTAAATTAATATTCGTTTAAGGTTCTTTTATTAATTGTCAATAATTTATTCTAATTATACCCTCAACATTTTTTCTCTCTTTATGATGTAGTGAGAGAGAGGGAGGGTGAAAGATAATATTGGAAGTTTAAGTGAAAATGACAACTTCCTTAATTTTCTCAAATGGTTTAAAGAGTCTTATATTTAGGAATGAAGGAGGTAAAATTTATCTCCCCTTTTAAATGTATTTTGTCCTTCAAAGTGCATATTTTAACTCAGTCTCTATTTATGTAATTATCTCATTTATTATGTTATAGATTTAAAAAACGATGAAAATTATTTCTCGTGTCATAGATTTAAAAAATGATGTCGCGGTAGCATAGGAATCTTTCCCAGGATTTGAGCGTCCCCAAAACCCCTCCCTTACTAATTTTTTTTCCCAAGAATGATATACTAATATTTATCTGGTATACATCTGTTAACTTCTGCCACTTCTTTCTAGTAGTAAGAGGTAAATCTAACATTTTACATTTTCAATTGTTAGGTAATTTCTTTATTTTTTCTTTATTTTAAAGTGGAAATCCGATGATGGATTATTATAATTATTATAATTTTTAACAAAAAATAACGAAATTAAATGTTATTTTGAATAATTGTAACAATATCGATTTAATAGAGGGATACAAACTCATATGAGATGATTTCACTGGCGTGTGACATTGTTCATCACTTACATATGCAATACAATCAAAGGGTTTTTTTTTTTTTTAATACAAGTGCACACAATCGTAGATGCATGTAAAAGTTTTACTGTACAAAAGATTTTTGTTCCCATATTGTTTTTGATAATGGGAGCCACACAAAATTGAAAAGCCTTGCCTTCACCTTGTCCCCCACATATATTGTCTTTCTCCATAGCTAGGCTCCTGCAAAAGCAGACACCACCCCACCACCCCACCCCCCCCACCCCTCCCCACAAAACCCCCAACCTAGGCCTCGTTCCACCAGTGCATGCACTTGAAGAAGAAATGAGTCTTTTATTCTTTATTATTATTATTATTATTTTGTCTTGATAAAGGAGTGTCTCCGCCTAATACTAGCAGGAGTTATCTCCTTCGGAGTATGAAGAGACGTTACTATTCAAAATTTTGTAAGAATTGAAATTTTAATCTTAAACGACTTATTTAAGGAAGAGACGTTACTATTCACCCTAACGAAGTCCACTGAAGAAAAAAGAAATTGAATACAAGGAAGAAGAACAAAGATGATGGTTATTATTTTAGGTTGGCATGCACTTAAAATTTCAAACGTACTTACAATTTCCTAGCCGACCATTCAATGAGCTTTTGCCACTTATATTCTAAATAGACCAAGATTGTGGGATCTTAATTTTTATCAAAAAGGGAACTTTTACAATAATATATTTCCTAATGAAAATTACATCCCTTCTCCCTTTCTTTGGTGGGGGTACTGTTTGTTTGTTTGTGTGGGGTGGGGGTATGTAGAAGTTTGGTGTTTTACCACTTATAAGAAAAAAGTAAGGGGGAACAAAATTTGCATCACTAGGAATTTTGTTTCATTACAAGCCTACAATACACATGAAAGTGGACCATTGAGGATGAGACCAAAACATTGACTCCATTAGCTTAACTTAAATTAATTAGATTTATTACATTAGGGTAATTGATAATTATTTTGTTGATAATTACATTAGGGTTTGAAGGTCAAGAACTGAAATAAGTTTGTTCTTGGACTAAAATGTTTTTCTAGGCAATTATCATTGCTTAAATGAAGAAAAACACTTGAATATTGTCGGAAGATATTCATAAAAATGAACTTAATATTAATTTGTAAAATGAAAAGCTTGATAGTAAAAGTATTTATTTTTATCGGGGAGAAGTAAATATCAAATTCATTTAACCTATTTTGGACTGAAAGTGCTGGCGTTAGCCTTTTTTGATGTAAAAATATATGTTAATAAGAAGAAGAAAAAAAAAGAATTATTTAGAGAATGCAAACTAGTCATGGTTTTTACATTAATTTTAAAGGCTTTAAATTGAAGAAGGATAAAGAGAAAGATGAGATCTTATCTGGTTTTTTTGCTTTTGGGAAACACGTAGACATGAAATGAAAAACATGAGACTAGAACAAGAGTTGACGTTTAATATTATTATAACTAAAATTTTATTTGTGTACACTGAAAAAATGCATTATGAAAGCCTTTTTAGAAAGAAAAATGTACAAGTCTCATCAAGGAGATGACCAAATGCATTGGTGAAGTTTATATTTGTTTGGTCTCTCTATCTTTTAATCCATAAGCTGGCGGTTGGTGATTTTGTTTTGTTATCTCTTTCTAAAAAGGTTTTCATAATGCATTTTTTCAGTGTACACAAATAAAATTTAATTATAATAATATTAAACGTCAACTCTTGTTC
>JAOWBF010000037.1:7989193-8001874 GCA_028566175.1 Vinca major
TGATTTGGATGAATATTATGAAGAAACGGCCGGGCTGGTCGTGTTTGGAGTGAATGATATAAAATGACCATTATGCCCTTCAATCTGGTGCCATGTGCCGCGCATATGGCTTTTTTTTGACGTAATTTGGCCTGAAATCTTAATTTGACAAATAGAGCTGTCCCGTAAATTGTTCATGTATACGAGGGCTCTAATTTTATCTTTGTGCTATTTATAGAAAAGTATAAATAGGTGGTGTATATATAGAGCGATTTTCTCATATATATATAAAATAAAGTTGAGGAAGAAGCATGTTGATGTGATGTGACACATGGCAAACTGTAGGCCCACACCCAATGAGAAGCAAACATGTGTCAAATAAAACATTATTTAGTTCCTAGAATATTGTGGCCCATTAGCTAATAACAAAAATAGAAGTTTTAGATAGTTACGGAGCTAAAATCTTAAGCAAAATATTTAGCTATTAAATTCATAAAAGAAAACATATTATCATTAATTCCCAGTATGATGATCAGTAAATTGCTTTTGGAATATGTATCCAACATATAATTAATTACTTATCATAACTTTACATAATTATTGAATTTTGGTACAATTTCTTCTATGTATAGATCTATAAACAATAGTTAGAAGCTTTTAGAATACTAGATGAATAGCATTCTGAATAAACTTCCTTAAATTTATAGCTAGGAAGGGTAAACCCGCCAAGAAAGGGGGAAAAGCCGTGAAGTTCAAAGGTTTCCCACTTAATCCAAAGGCAAAGTAGTCGAAAAGGCTCGAGTTATTCATGCAACATAATTTGAAAAGGCACCAATAACTCAAGTGTTTTATCAGATATGTCATTTAAGTTCAATGAACTGAAACAATTCACACTATATATACATTTGTGTAATTTTCCAATTCTTTTTTCATTTTTCTTTTTTTACAGCAACAAGATTCCATAATATTGCTCCACGATCTCTTTGTTAAAAAAGAAAGAAAAAAAACAGATCTCAATAACATCTCTCTGATTTCGCTCCATAAAACAACTAAGATGAGCATCCTAATTTTTTCCATAATTATCATCTCTTCTCTGTTTATTGAGTTTTATTCTCAAATTTGAGTATTTGGTGATTGGCTGTTTTGGAAGTTATAATAAAATGAGTGAACTGTAAAAATAAAAAATAAAAAAGATGCAATTGAGAGGGATAGCAAAGAGCGAGAGGCATCTATCAGAAGTAGGTAAAAGATCGATCATGAGAAGAGGAAAGATGATGTAGAAGAATGAGGTTACCAGGAGGGAGGGCGGCAGCGGTAGCGGCGGCGGCGTATAGAGGTGCGGCGGTTGTGACTTCTGAGCGACTGAGACAGAGGCGGCGTTTTGAGGATGAAAAGGAATTGATTGTAAAGGGATTTCTATTTTCTAAAGATAACAAAAAACAAATTCTGAAAATGATTTGGCAGAAGCCTTTTTATTTTTCCTTTCTTTTTGAAATTTCAAAAAGTGATTGAAAAGGAACGGTTCTTTTTTACTTTTTTTTATTTATTCTTTTTTCTTTCCATTTTATGTTAACGAATTGGATGGCTTACTATCAACGCTTTTTTTTAAGTATATGTGGAACAATTTTGAAAGTGTTCCATGCTGGTATTACTGTTAAACGGATTGAAAGTTTGTAGACCAGTCTGTAATCAGCACTAAATGAACTGAATAATGATTTAAAAATAAAAAATCGATTCAATGTGAGTATTTTGGGTTCGAATCCGTTTGGATCTGGATTTCGCAAACTGGCCCAGACTAATTCGCAAGTTAATACGCAAAATTAAATCATAAAGAATGACTCATGCTTTGTGGACTGAATCCGGACTCATCAACAATTGTCCAAAGCAAGTAGAAGAAACTCACGCCACAGATCTTCTAGTACATTATTACTTTCTTCATTCCATTATCTAAGTCATTATAGTTTTCAATTATTCTTATACAACAACAATCAACCTTAATCCCAAAAAAATTTGGGTTGGTGTAAAGAAAGAATTATGTAAAGTCATCCACATAAATACATTCTTTTCATTTTTCAATTATACATATATTTGAGTTAAAATATCTTCCACCAAATAAGATATAAAAAAAATGTAATATTATTGCTTTGAATTAAAAATAGCTTAATTGAGTTTTTTTTCTCTATCAAAATGTCCAAAACTATCTATATAATGGAAGGAATATATAATATGTATACATGCTAATTAAACTATTCTAAATACATAGTATTATTATTAAATTAAAAAAGATATGGATAGCCATTTTTATTGGATTAATACCAATTAAAAATAGAGTAAAAAAAAAGAAAAAGTTGTATTCATCAACTTTATTCAATTCAAAACATTGTTGTTTGCCGTGATGTAACATCGACTTCGTATCAATTATAGATAGATCATCAAGTTTCACAACACCCAAGTTGTGAAAACAATAAGCACAGACCACCGGCATTAAAACATAGCCATGCCTGGAGAAAATAGATAGATAATTCTCGAAAAGGGTAAAAAGAAAAGATCAATTAGCAACAAGTTCTTTGAATTTGAAGATGGACTCTAATGCACGTTGAAATTCGCCATCTTCCAAGGCAAAAGTGAAACGACAGTGTCCGGGGATTCCCATCCAAGAGGCACTGTTAATGCATAAACCAGTGCTCCTAAACATTATTTCTCTAATATTTGAATCATCAAGCTCCGTAGGATTTTCGTTGATCTTAATTGTCTTCCCGAGATATGCAGATGGCTTTGCTAACATAGAAACACCAGCATGAGCTTCAAGAACCTCCCACCCACACGTTTCCAGAGTCTGCCACACGAATCACAAGCAGTGTTATCAGTTAGAACATAAACTTTCAGCATCATTTAACATTGTAAGACTCAATTGAAGAATAGGAATCATCCAGGAGAGACAGGAAAAGTGAAAAACAAAACAGCATATTCATTATACTAATATGTAGTTTGAAAATGTTCATGGTGGCTACTGCTACATATGAAGTGCTTGGCCTCTATGAAGCAAAGCGTGGATAATCACTTGGATAATATCTCGTGCCAGAGTCGATAGAGCGCGCCAGACATAATATGAACATATTGAAATGCAATGCAGTATACCATTCGATCAATATGCATTCAGTTCATGATAGCAATTCTAGCAATCCATTTGGCAGGAATTCAGATCACCATAATTAGGGGGAAGAAAAAAATCAAGCCTAAGGAAATTTGAAGAGCTGAATGAAAACAACAATAAGGGAATAACATTGAAGAATCACAAAGTGGGAGAACGGGAATCCTTCTTGAAAAGGTAGATTGTTACCTCTTTCAATCGCTTGTATCTGGCTTGCAAAAGTTTTTGCTGCTCAGCAACAATACTAAATACAACTTCTGGTTTCTGCTCCCAAAGATCCAACAATTTCTTTACAGCATACTTTATAGTACTGTGAGGTTTACTTATCCCAGAAAAGCTATGAAAGGTATTGACCAGAGAAGGTTGGCTCAATAGCAGAAACCCAAAGGATAGTCCTCCAGTAAGAACCTTCAGGAACATTCCTCCGAGCAAAGAAATACAGAAGGATGGTTTGGCAGATGAAGCTACTTCTACTAAGGTTGCCTTCAGATCCCAGGCTTCCCAGCCCTTGTTATATATCACATTAGAAAATGAAGTATCAATTATAACATTAGCCCCGTATTTGGCACACACGGATAATATATTCTTTATCTCTTCATTGCTGTAAAGCATGCCGGTGGGGTTGACAGTGGGTCCAGAAATATAGACCCAAGGTTTGTTTACGGAGTGAAGTGCATCACCAAGTGTCTTGCTGGACAACTTGAATCCTGACTCGGAATGGGTAGGTATACTCAAAATATTTGCTTTCAAAAATTTTGCAGCGGACACATAATTCCCACTAGAGCCTGTTGGAAAACATAGAGTTCCGCCTTCTTGTATACAGCAGAGGACCAGTTTATTAAAAAGAGCAATAGGACAGTCTGCATAGACAAACTCCATATTCCCGTCTGTTTTGAGACCATAATTTCTGGCAACTAGTTGACTAATACCACTTGTTACTTCAGTCTCTGACTCGGTAACATTCTGTCTCGCAAAACTTTCAAAGATTGCAGCCTTAACTGCAGTTGGTATTGGTAAAAAGCTTTGATCAACATCCATGTGGATGAAAGATGAATTGCCCGTTTCATTGATAGACAACTCTGCACGATTAAGGACTTCAATTGCTGAACTAGAAAATCCAATCATGTCTCTTGTTTTTGGTTTTTCTACTCCTCTCTGAGAGTAAGACTAAAATGGTCAGTGGAAATAGAATAAATCCAGAACATGGTAGCAGGGTATATGAAGAAACCAACGACCACGGTCTAATCAATAAGCAGATGTTTGAAGAACATTCGGAGTCACTTATATGGGGTTTATTCAAAATTATCAGAAAAAACTTCCTAATTGCTGACTTTTGATGCTAAAAGTGCAAGTGTCCAAAAGGGAATTGGCTTTTACTTTAGCAATAAGCAAATAAAACAACACTTGTTAACTAACCTCTGTTGCTGGACGTCTATCAGCAAGCTGAAATGCTAGAAGCTCGTTGAAAAGACAACCATAATAGTATTGACTGATAAGTGCAGTATACCCCTGTAAGAGTTCCACAGTCTTCGACAATGCTTTAAAAACTGTTTCCTCTTCTGATATTACAAAAGCTACTTCGAGGTCTGAGTAAACCTAGAAGAAGACATTGATTATAATATTAGATAATCTCAAGCAGGATTAAGCCTTATTAGCTTACCTATATTCTTGTCCTTCAATAAAGTAGCTATTAAGGAAACTAAATAACACCAAGAATTACTGGATGAAATCCTTATTGGAACAATAGATAACAACAATTAAATTGACAAATTTTTGAAGTGTTTGCTGTAGCAATGCCAAAAAAGCTGCCATAATACAGAAGAAACAAATGATGCTTCTAAAACGAAAGGAGAATTACCTGATTTTTCAATAAGCTGCAAACGATTGCAACATGTGACGGAAGAGGAGTTCGAGCAAGATATTTTAGGACTCCATTAGACGTAGGGAGGCTAGATAGTTCAAAATGGTCTGATATGTCTAAAAATAGACGAGCTCCAATTTCTCTAGTAGCATCTATTAGTTGTTCAACAGAAGATGTGGTAACAGACTCAAAATCCGCAATCCCAGTAACTACCATCTGTGGCTTCAACTTCTTTATTAGTTCCACCATCAGATCAGACTGCCTAGGGGCGTCGATCACAGTAATCACTTCATTTTCGTTCTTATCAGCTTCAGAATTCTGCAACAGCAGCCAAATGGTAACATGTTATCTTACTTGTAAGAGATTCTTACACGCTAAATGAACTAACTGCACCATTTTCATCCAATACCTGCATAGCTTTATCCTTTATTATTCAGAATACAGTAAACAATACTGTGAGATGACAAATTATGCAGCCTGTTAAGCTTGCTAACCAGTTTTCTCAAAAAACACTACTGCAATTTCCTCTATAATTAGAAATAAAATGAAAAAAGAAAGAACTGGTGTGTCAAAAAAAAGTAGCACCGTTATTCTAGTGAACATGAGAGTAAATGCTCTTATTTTAGTATAGAAAAATGATTTTAGGTACTTGTACAAGTGATTTCAGAATGTTTGTAAATTCATAGATTCCAAATCTATTATTTGGATGCAGAGAATGCTCATTTCTGAAGACTTGGCTAAATAATTCATGACAATTAGTCAGTGAAGTATGGAATTCACAAATTTCACTATCTACTACATGTTTTTTTCCTTTTTTTTGGGTGAGGGGGGGTCAAACACCAAAAGCATATGCTTGCAGATTATTTTAATCGAATTCTTGAATAGTTGCGATTTCCCTTTTTCTTTTCAACTTTTGATATGTGAACAGGTTCTGAAGAGATTAAGAGACTAGCAAACATCTCAAACATACAGAGAATAGTCTTATTTCCACACAAAAATATGTGTTCTTAAACTCCACCCCCACCGCCCCACTGCCCAAAACATGATTTGCTGTATTATAAAAATGTTAATACTTGCTTAATCACTTTGCAGCTTCTCTTGTGAGCCATTACTTACTATATTCTCATACAATAATCATATTCAGAGGAGGGAGATTTCAACTCAAATGCAGATTACCTAAGATATGCACGTATAAACTTAACTTCTTTTTATATAAAAAAAGGAAAATAAAGGAAAGAACATTTTCAACTACTTAATTGGTGAACATACCTCAAGCTTCAATGATGTTAGCCATTGCCTAGGCAAATGTCGTGACAGATGTTCATCGACAATGGCAAGACGAGGTGAAAACAATCGAAGAGCATTCTCAATTGCCACAGTCCTTGAAGGAAATACAACAACATTCTACAAAAAATAATTGAGAAAACTAGATTAGGAACTTATTCTTTTACCATGCTACATGAGAAAAGCTTCCTTTGCATGTATCTTTTGCAATTGGTGAATAAAAAAAAAGTGAATGAGTTAAGAAGTCCAACACCCAACGAAAGTTTTATAACCAAGAAGAAAGTAAAGCAAACAAATTAGTAGCAGCTTGTGAACTTCAATGAATTAATTCCAAATGCACAAATTCAGCAGGCAATTACATACTACTTCCAAACTTATTTGATCTCAGGCGGTAAGAAGAAGCTTCACCTCTAACCGGTAGGTCGGGGGTTCGAGTAACAATGGAGGGGAAGTGAGGAACCACTATTGATCCTCCTAGGGAAGAGTTTTTTTTTGGTTCAAGTATATCAGTTTAAGAGAGATGTAATGTCACGGCCGTAATATCAATAACTGTATATGATGTGGTCTCCATAGAAGTTTCAAAGTTTATTGATATGACATGTCACATGTGTGTTCTCCAAACACCATCTGAAGACATCTTTACCTTTTTATAGGGCTAAAAACAGAACCTCTGCACATTAAAGGAAACTTTAACAGATGAAGTAGCTATTACCATCCATGGTTTAGGTTGAAATACAACACAGAGAATAAGCAGCAACGTTCATCAATGAATGCTAGAAATATTTATTCAGGAGAGTATTTCTTACATCAGAAGTAAATGGAATATGATGGTACGTTTTCATAAAGCGGGCAATGAGACTTCGTAGCCATCTGCTTCCAGCTGGTGGTTCATATGGGAAAAATGAATTCTCCTTCAGAACATTTGCCAGATAAGCAAGGAAAGGAATCTTCTCATCGGCAACAGAATCATCTTCGAAGGACAGATCTAAAGAGTTGCTGATATCATGGAACCCATTTTTAAGAAACCGAAAGATCTTCTTTACCTGTCAGTTTAGTTGAATCAGTAAAACCCTCTCATTTTCTGCAAAATCTTGCAACAAATCTGAATTACACTAACATGCATATGCAAGGAATACAGCTAAGGTACCGGACAGATCAAGTACCTGATTTGGTTGGTGGAGCTGACAACTGTAAACTGATAAAGCATGAGAAATACGACCACCAGCCTTTCCATAGGCCCATGCAGTTCGAGCACAAATTGGCTGATCTCCGACAAGGCCCATGAAGAACTCAAAACGATGTGGACTATTCTTTTCAATTTCAACTAAAGCTGAAATATCAGTGTCAGCAGCCTGCAAGAAAAAGACTTCAAAACATGCCTATATTCCTCTTCATATAACCCTTGCAAGAACTGGTAATCTACCTGAAGGATTTTCGTTTGCCAGAGCTTATTTACACGAAGACCACGACGCTCAAACAAGCGCTTACAAACAGCTTGTCCAGGACGGCCGCCCATGTTGAAGATCATGATCCCCATTGGTTTTATGACATCAATTCCTTCTTCAACTGCCCTTGCAATCAGCCCCAGGCCAAACTGGTCTTCAACAAAGCCCTGAAGATGAAATACACTTAATGAAATCATGTACCAGTGTCTTCTAGGTAAAAGACTGTCATTTAATATGGTAGTCACATGTAGCTTTTAGGCAGCGCAATACGATTATATGAGTTGATCACTTGATTGCTATCCATATACTTTACCAACCATTCAGAGGGTCCATTTACGTATGAGGGATAATACATCCTAAAGTGAGTTTCTAACAATGACTTCATATGCAGATGTTAGACTTCTGAAATATGTAGGTTCATCTGAAAGTAGAATTGCCATGAAATTAAAAGGAACCAAGATTTGGATGGGGAGTCCAGATGTATAGAAAATGGATCTTCAGATGCAAAATCATACAGATTCCAATAGTCCAAAGACAAAAGTTTCACCCCATGATTCAGACTAAGGATACAAAAAACAAAAAATCAAGCATCTGTGATCACTGTATACAACGGTTTCCATATATTTTCTCAGTTCTATAATTCTTCTTTGATATGCTAATATACTTGGATGTACATGGATCCACTAGTTGTACTCTGTCTGCTGTCTGCGCCACTAAAGACACACAGGATCACAACTTTTATTTTCCCCTGATGCCACAAATGAACCAAAAAGTGATGATTCACGAGGTACCACCAGTCAAAATTCTACTTAAGCGACTTAGTAGGACAGGAAAAATTGAAGAAAGTGTTCCCTAACTGTTAATGATATCTCACTAACCTGGAGAGCACAATAGTTGCTTAGATCATACAGAAATTCCTCGCTAGCATATTCAGTAATCATCTTTGACATTGCTTCTGGATTTGGGTTAAGAATCTGCGCATTAGAAACCCAAGATTCTTGTTATTTTAAAGAACATACTAATAAAATGGGAGTTAGTGGTCACCTATCTTAGAAGCAATTGCGAATTTCAGTTAAAGCACCCAAAAAAAGCTAAAGAAATCAACAATATCAACAATTCCGGTTCATTAGAAATTTTGAGTAATTTCATACTATTAACAAAATAATACCTGAGGAATGCAACCAACAATTCTTTCCAGCTCTATATGGTTATCTCTGCAGTAAGATAGCAAGTCTGATTCATAAAACTCTACCCTATCAAGCAGAGTTTTCTTCTCGTCATCATAAATTGGTTCACCATTATCATCCAGAGCATTCAGATAAAGATTTATCCAAGAGACTTTAACTGCTCTTGGATTTATATCAAGTCCATATACCTGTAGAAGGGAAAAAAGACCAGAGATATTTAGGAATATCTAGATTTCATATTAAAAGTGAAACTTGACTTGGCAAATTTAGATGCATCAAAGATGAGTGAAAATATGCTACAATAAGAATGCACTCGTCAAATAATCAACGCCATAATATGAAAATTCATACAGCACAGAAAGTACACTACTTTTAAGACAAAACTACACACCTTTAAAGGTGACCACTTCTCAGCAATAGCAATAGATATCCATCCATTTCCACAACCAAGCTCAGCAAGTATTTTGTCTTTAAAGATGGAATCAGGATGTCTATTAAGTCCCTCATAAAAGGTGTAGGACCAGTCCTCTGGGATAAAGATACTAGGTATTACCATCATTGTTAGTTTCTTCCTCTTCTCGGCACCTACAATGGACAAACAAAGATGTCAACCGGCTAGTACACAAGTTGGCAAGAGAAAACTTTATGGTGCAATGTCTGCCTACTGAACAAAATTGAAGTAAGCAGTCACCTGTGCCCTCAATATTTTTGCAACTAATAGTTTGGATTTCTTAATTCCATGACAATGTTTATTTTATTTTCCAGATATTTTCTATCAAAATCAATTAGTTTTAATCACGCAAATAAGCATTGTTGAATTCCATTCATAATCTCAATATAACCAGATCTATTATATCAACCATACTGTAACTAACCAGTTGGGAAAAAAAAGAAAGAAATATATCCTCAATTGAAAATTAGAAGCACCAGGGTAATTCTGGACTCTGAACTGCATATTATCTATTGCCTACCTTTTACTCTTAACAAAAATATTGTTCCGTTTCTCAGTGCCTATTTTACTGAAATTGAGAAATATATGGTATCTTGGGGTGAAAAGAGGAAAAAATAAAATAAAAAAACTCCAGCATGAGCATTGTCTTGTAAAGACTTCAAGCACTAGAAAACGCTGCAACATCACTACTTGAAACAAAAATGAAATACAATATAATCTTGAAAGTAAGACAAACAATTTAATGGACTGATCCTTATTTCTAACTAAAACATAAGTCTTATTGATAATAGGTTACTACAGATTGATTCTTTTTGCAAAATATGGACAGCTATTATTGTATTGTACTCCTTCCAACTCATCCATTTTTAAAATTGAATTGCTCACCTTTAAAAAGGTAAACTTTTCCTGAAACTTCTTCAAAAATATTAGCTTTCACCCCTAAAAAATTATTATATTCTTTTTTTCTATTAGTCTTTCATATATGTTTCCTCACCATAAAATCGTTGGATCCGCCCTGCCACTGACTATCCCTTTCCAAAGCTTTACTATCAGAATTTGCTATCATCAAAAGAACTATTTTGACAGAGACACAAACAGGATTAAGGTGAACTTTTTTCCCACATGAAAATAAATGAGGGAAAAAACAAACACAAAGAAACCACAAACAGCTTATACTGTACATCTGAAAAATGATTATTTTGTCTTTTACCTTAGAGTAAATGCTGCAGAAACAAAATCTTTTTGAATAACAAAACCTATAATAACTTTCCTCTGTCGTAAAAGGTCAACACAATTGGCACAACACTTCATAACCAAATCACTACCTACCTCCCTGATAATAAATTTTAAAAAATAAATAAATAATTTGCCTAGGAAAAAAACGTTACTGTTACTTTCCAATCCTCGAGAAGATCATGTCTCAATTTTTCCAGTTTACACAATCATCATTAATCAATATTTATTCTAACTTCACAGTTCACGCCGCTCAGGTAATAGTCTGGTGGTCCAGTGTCATACAGTTTTCCTAGTTTAAACAATCAAGATTGATCAATACTCACTGTAACTTCACAGTTCACGACACTCAGGTAACAGACTGATGTCACTCAGGATATCATGGATCAAACTCGGTCAACTTACAAAAAAAACAAAAACTCAATCTGACTCTAAAAATTCACGGTTCACACAGCATAAATCATCAATAAACGTATATTTTTAAGATCAATGAATATTTAAGGACTGAGAACAAAAAAATGGAATACCTTCAAAAGGCTCGAGATAGATATCTTCAATTCGGAACCGATAAGTATGGAGACACTGTTCGGATGCTTCTTTACTAGTACTGAACCATTTTTGAAGATCGGAGAGGAAGATCCGGGCATATTTACGGGTATTCGGATCCTCAAGTCGCTCCAAAAGTGATCGTAAAGCACTGTAAGCAGCATCACCGGACTGTTCGCACTGTTTCAGAAAATCCTCCATTGATAATAATCCATTACCCTCCGCCATTGAAGCAAAATTTATGAAACTCAGAATCTGATTATGTGTGTGTGAAAAGAAAAAAAGTGTGTGAACTGCGTGTTTTTTGGAGCAGGTGAAGAAGAGGAGGAAGGAAGCTGCTCTGGGACTTGTGTGTTGGGGGAGTGGCGTATTATAGTACTAGTACTAGTTTAACTCAAAAAAGAAATAAATAAATAAATTAACTTGGATTTCTTTTTTTCTTAGCCCTATTGTGGGAAGAGAAGAGAAATTAGCCAGATGAGGAGAAGTTATTATTGGGAATTTGGGATTTGACTTTTTGGTTTAGCATTTTGGTCCTCAAATATTTACTAAATTGACACTAGGTACGGAATTGTTTCATTTGTTCACCTTCTAAACATATAAATACATTATGACTCTGCTTACGTAAAAAGTTATCACTTTAATCATTACGTTCAGAGTAAGTTTTTATATATGTGAGTAGTAGGATCAATTAGGTTCACATTCCTAGTTTTCTATTTTAAAGATGGTGTTAACTATTGTTATATATAAATCCTTTTCATTTTTTTCTCTGTTTCAAAATACCTTATATACCTCTACAAAATCAAGATATTCACCAAACAGATCTTTGTTGTTATTTGAGGGGGAAAAAGAAAAGAAATAAAAATGTAACAGTAGCAACTAATATCGCGGCGGATATGGTAAGGAATCATGAATGTCTTCTATTTTGTAATTGCGAATATTTTTGTTCGTGTAAAATATGTGTTATCAACGGAAGTTAGTATCGCTTATTGATTTTTAAATGACACTTATAATAAATTTTTAAATGAAAATATATATAAAAAAAATGTTATCTTCATTAAAAATATTTTACACGAAAAAAATAGATTATATGTTAAATAAAAATCATTTTGCGTGAAAATTATGTTAATTATACTCCTTTCCATAATAATATACTTTTAAACATCCCTTTATCATTTTAAAATAGAAGTCAGTTTATAATTTTTAAGAATGCTTTCTAAAATAACTTTACACATATTAAGGAATAGAGGGAGATCAATAATTTGAGTGTTCAAAACTCAAAGATATAATAGAAAAAATTTCTATTATCCGTCTCTTTTTTTAATTTATACTAAAATATTTAAAAATACATCTATTATTATAAAACGAGGCAGTGGCGGAGCCAGGAATTTTTCGTTAAGGGGCACAATTAGCATTGCTAAAATAAATTCATAAAAGCATATAAATATTGGCGGAGCCAAAAAAAAATTTTTGATAAATTCTTTAGGGGGGCACAATTTATTTTGATGAAATATTATACATTTCTTTCCACTCCCTCCCAATCA
>JAOWBF010000037.1:8001974-8019046 GCA_028566175.1 Vinca major
GTCCCGCACGTGCGGATTTTTGAGCGTTCCGCACAGGAACCGGACTGAAAGGGTGGGAATTACCTCGAGGAGCACGTTAGCTAAAATATTCATTTTGTTTCTTAAAAATATTCCTAAAAGTCCATTTATACTAAGATTGGGACATTCATCCAAACCAGGAATTCTGTCGTCTTCTTCAAGATTTTCTATTTCTCTCTGTTTCCCTGCTCCAGAAAGCAGAAGAAATCTTGTTGACCTTCTACTTCAAAGGGGGAGGAAGAAGAAGAAGATGTCAATTCTTCAGCTTAATCTATCACTCTCTTCATCATCATCACCATCATCTCCCATTTTCTTGGGAACTAGTAAAAGTCACCAAATTTCCAAGAAATCATTGGCGTTGCTTTCATACACTTCCAATTTGACTCATTCCCATTTCAATAAATCATGGGTTTTAACTGAAAAGAAGAACAATTCTTTCAGAATACCAACAACAAAGCTTTCCCTTTTTAGAATTGCTTGTTGTTCTTCTTCTGTATCTGCTGAACCCAGCAAGGTGAATTTTAATGTGTTTGTTAAAGTTTATAGATTCCCCCCCCCCCCCTCTTTTTGGGGTGTTTAAAGATGGGTTATTGTAAAATTTGTAATTGGTTTGTTGTTTTTGTTGAGATTTCAGAGGTCTGGTGATGCTGTTGTTAAAGAGAAAAGTGTTTCAGTAATTCTGCTTGCTGGAGGGAAAGGAAAAAGAATGGGGGTAAATGTTTCTTATTTTCTTGTGCTATTTATATGTTTATACACTCCTTAATCTTTATTTATTTTTTTTGAATTTTGATCATTTGTACTAACTTATAGATTACCTGTTAAGTACAAATAGAAGGTAGAGTTTTGCGCGATGGTCAAGCGTTTACTTAGTGGATTCTATCGGCTAGGTCACATGTCTGAATCCCGGAAACAGTCTCTTTATACAAAAAATAAGAGTAAGGATGCGTACATCATGTATTTGTACAGATAAATGTAAAACTGGTTTTCATTTTCCAGCAGCTCCATATTTTTGGTAATTTCTTGATGTCTTAATTGTAAAAAGGTCCATGTTGATCATTGAATCTTTTTTCTAAGCTCCTGGACATGACAGAAGTCGAGGAATCAATAACGTTGCTGAGCATTATTATTCCAGTAATTTGCACCTAATTCTTCCATTTATCCCATCGTATTTAGCTCTGCTTCGTAATAGGTATTGGACTAAGAGATGACAGGCAGATAACTTCTTTGTGACTGAAGAATTTTCAGCAAGACGCTACTAAATGTTTTGTTATGATTTCATTTTTCTTCATTCTCGGCATGTTACTTTGCATCTGTATGATGATGGATTCATCATATTTTGTGTAAATAGGCGAGCATGCCAAAGCAGTATCTTCCTCTTCTGGGGCAGCCGATTGCATTGTATAGGTAAACAAGCCAGCTTCAACTCGACTTACATCTCTTTTGACTTCTCATTGTAGTAGAATTGGACACTGCAGTTACTTGGGAAGTTGATATTAGGATGAATTCTTGTGCAACCACTGTGAATAAAATTTATTATGGGGAGGTCGATCATAATAAGAAACAATAAGAAGGCACACCCAAAAGATACAGTAGCATCTCCTCTTAATGATATTTTTCTGGCTTGTTTTGTAGCTTTTATACGTTTTCCCGCATGCCTGAAGTAAAGGAAATTGTTGTAGTATGTGATCCTTCTTATCAAGACATTTTTGAAGGTATGCAGATCTTCTCTTTATCGCTTCAGATGCATAGTAATGCCACATGTACACTTACCGTGCATTAGTCTTATTTCTTTTAGTTTAATAATAGTTGTCTCTTTATTGTTGTCAGAAGTAATAATACTATGTTATTTGACTTCATCTCAGACACCAAAGAGAAGATAAAAGTGGACTTGAAATTTGCTCTGCCTGGAAAGGAGAGACAAGATTCAGTCTATAGCGGACTGCAGGTACACATGCGATGCCTAATTCTTGTGAAATTTTTATTTCCCTACAATTCATTGATACCCCCCCTCCCCCCTTCCTTTTAACGATATTTGATCTATATCCATGGATTCCATTATCGACTCGTGGCATTTTCATTTAGGCAGTTGATTTAAGTGCCGAGCTGGTCTGCATCCATGATTCTGCAAGACCTTTGGTATTAGCTCAGGATGTTGAGAAGGTACCGTCTGTTTCACTAGATCAGATACTTCAATCCTCATGCACTTTACATTTGTTTGCTGGGGCCCTTTTCTAGTTAGACATTTAGACTTGTAGCATTAGATAAAACAACGTTAATGGAAAGCCAAATAGAAATTATGCAAGGTGGATTTTCTATATAATTCCCTGCACCACTAATGCTCTCTGGATGCTGAATGAAAGAAGCATGGTGATGTGCATATAAATCAAAATGGTTCTCGGGTCCGCCTTCTCTGATGCCTTTTGGCTTTGATTTGAGGGTATGATTCTATAGCTAACGCGACGGCATAGGGGACCATTGTTACAGGGATATATGTGAGCAACCACTTTGTGCACTCTTTGCCAATGGTTAGGCTAGTCTCCAATGCATCTGTTTCAATGGTATTCTGGGATCAACCACTTTGTGCATTTATTGACAAAGGTTAGGTCTGTCTCCATTTCATCCCTGCCCATACCCCCAATTATTGGGGACTTAATGGTTATGTTATTGATTGATTGATTGTGGATTTTCTATATAATATGAAGAAAAAAAAAACTGTTCATTTATATGGAATTTGAAATTCAAACGGAAATAATAGCTTGATAACCTATAAACAAGTCATTGAATTTTTCCTTGGCTTATTTACAGGTTCTAAAGGATGGGTTGTCAATAGGAGCAGCTGTGCTCGGGGTTCCAGCTAAGGCCACAATAAAAGAGGTATAGCATCTACAATCCAATAATAGCAACCATACGGCTAAAATTAGCAGAAGCCCTTGGCTACATTTAGAAGGACTAAATGATGATTGAGCTATTAGATCTGATTATAAGAATGAGCTTCTAAAGATCTTTGCCTTCTCGTTATGGCCAAGCCATACACGACTTTGCACAATCCTTTTTAGCAATTGTGATATTAGACGGAATAAATATTTTGGATAAGGGATTATATACAAAAATTTGCTGAATCTCTCAAGATGACCTACTGGCAGAATTCTGCACAATGAAAATTTCAACCATCTTTTATCTGCTCTTCCGTTTTTTGAGTTTTAACTGACATTTAGTACGAAATTATAGCAATGCTTATATTTAACTTCTCTTTAGCATATCCATGAAATATAGTAAACCTTTTGTTTAATGCATGTAAACGTATTACTTATGTTGTTGGAATCGTTCTCATGAAATATCAAATACTTTTTGCAGGCAGATAGTAAATCTTTTGTTGTGAAGACGTTGGATAGGAAAACACTATGGGAAATGCAAACTCCCCAGGTACTGTTTAATAGTGTGTTTGTTAGTTCTGATCACACTTCTGTTTGTACATAATTTTTCGAGCTATGTAATCGTAGATATAAAATTTTCTTCTACAGGTTATCAAGCCAGACTTACTAAAAAGTGGTTTTGAGCTCGTAAATAGGTAAGCCATTGGAGAAGTCTTTTCTGAATTCTAGTAGACAACTGTTGTCTGCATCGATAGACTCTTCAGACATTTTATGAAGAAGCCGAAGCCGTGACATCTCATACAACTGTTTTGCTCCCATTTCGGTGATTGAGCCTAAACTATGCCATGATTAATGTTTTCCTTTATCTCATACAGGGAAAACCTTGAGGTCACTGATGATGTATCTATCGTTGAGTACCTTAAGCATCCGGTTTATATTACTGAGGGATCTTACACCAACATTAAGGTAAGTAGACTAAAAATCAGATATTGGCAATTTTTCTTGTTAAAAACGAATCCTTCCATCTCCATCTCCAAATTTGTTATCGCGTAAACAATTTCTTATTAGTTTACATTCTTATGTTCTTGTTCTGCATGAGTTTAGAATACGGTGATGGATATCCAAAACCTCTTTTGCCTTGCAGGTTACGACCCCTGATGATTTATTACTTGCCGAGAGAATTTTGAATCCCGTATCTGCAAAGGCGTCCTAGTAATGTCTATCATTTAGCTTCAACATCCTATACCATACCGTGCTGTATAGATTCTTAGATGAGCCATATCTGTGATTCAATGTATACATTGTATGCGTCTTAGGAAGTATCTTTCATCCTTTTGAGGTTTCTAACGTGTTAGAAGAGGAATTTCTTTTTATGAGAGGTAGAAGGAAATTGATCCAATTGGTTATCAACCATCAGCTTATCATCCCCAAACAGACTGGTCCCTTCAACAGGCGACCGTGGAAGAAATATTAAGACATTTGAATCAGAAAGTTAGGTAAAGATGTACTTTTATTGTTGTTTAATTTGCACTGTCTGATTTTGTTAGAAAGTGTTACTGGAATAAGAAATGCAAAGTATACAAGACTCATCATATATAGACTAGATCCAGGATTCTTGAACCTCGCAACAACCCTTTTTATCTTCTGAATCTAGTTCCTCTCCTCTGCTGCCCTTTTGCACATTCTCCAAACCACAAAAATCGCACGGCTTTAGGCGAACGAACTGGAGTTCCCTGTTTTTACACAGAATGCGGACAAGTTTTACATGTCTGTTTGAAATTTTCCGAATGTAAATGGACAGCAGCATGATGGCCTTACCTTAGTCCTTCTATGAGTTTTTGTATTGTTCCAACATAAAAGCCCACTACAACCTCCCCCACCCGGTCCTGATTCATAACCCCTGCAGTTTAGACAAAAAATGGTGTTAACTATGGCAAGATAAATATCATCCAATGTTTTGTTAGCCTTTTCTTGCTCCAAATCGAAAAGACCAGAACATTCTTCAATATGTAAGAAGTTTGTAAACAAAAGCTACTCGATGCAGATCAAAGTTTGTCGCTTGTAAGAGGTGAATCAAGAAAATAAGTGCAAATTTTAATGTGTCTTCTAATGATTCTCATAGCAGACAGATATTTTAGTTCATCCATATTTGGAGATAAAGGAGTTTAGCAACTTACGAGCTCTCTTTGCTGAAATTGCCAACAAAGCTGTTATCGTGCAACAAACTTGGTGAGATAGGATAGCAATCAACCATTTTACCAACTTGATCTTTCTTCAAGGATTTTCCATCATCAATCTTCAAATTTTTAGTTACATGACTAAATTCATCTTCCCAGTTCTGAGAAGACAAGTCTAGCGAGTTAGAGGATTCTAATTGATTTTGATGATCAATACCATCTTGAGGCAGGACTTGATTTCTCTCGGGCCTCAAACGACCAGCTGATCCAGGAGTTCCTTTCTCCATAGCCTGCAACCATGCGGTTTCTAACCTCTGCTCATGGATAATGGACTCTATTCTCTTCACTGGAACTTCTGATTTTGTCTCTTTTGTACCGTTCATCTTACTATTCCCAGCTGAAGATTCAAGAGTTGCAACCAGTTTGTCTTCAGAACCATTTAAGCCTCTTCTAGATACTTTTAGGGCTTCCTGATAGGAATCACAGTTAGAGTAACCATCTAGTTCATTGGAGCAAATTGCTGTGTGCTCACTATTCAACAAAGTAGCTGAGCTCATCTGCCTTTGACTGAGAGAATCCAGTAGTACATCTGATTTTAAACTTTTCATAGAGGTATCTCCACCTGGCAACAAAAGAATCCTCACTTCTATGTTGCTTCTCAAAACAGTTTCAAATGAGTTTGTGATACTACTATGGAACCTTTCCGCTCTTGTTTTTATATCGCCATCTCCAAATGCAATATATGCAACAAAAACACCTGCCACAGCAACTATGAGACTAAAAAAGAAGGGAAAATAGAAATAAGTTACTTAGAAATCAAATGAGTTGACGTATGCAAAAGATTCCCAAGGCTTGAAGGTGAGTGATCAAATATACTGATCTATCATGCAAAGAAGATAAGAAAAAAGACCTAGAAAAGAATCTTAGACAAGGAAATTAGGTGACCTCTGCAGCATGATACACCAGTTACATGCGAGCGCGGATACATCAGCTAAAGTTACAGAAAACCTAAACAATTCAATAGAACCATTCATTTATAACATGAAACTAGCATTATATTTCTGCAAGTGAACAACAGTTGAGTATTCTTTTGAACAATTCTAATTACTAATGTCCATTCAGAGGCAATGCCTACAGCTATACAAGAAAGTATTGGTTTCAACATTCATTGAAGATTAAAAGATGCACAAAAAATTTCTAGGAAGTACCAAGATTAAAGATGTAAACAAATACTTTACGTGAATAAACAAAATATGTTGCATACTAATGAATTTCTGTAGGGTTACCTAAGTAAAGACGAAAGAAGTGTACGATAGATATGGTTACCTTCAACTTCAGATATTGATACAAGCTTTCCATAGGAGTGAAGCAATTGCCTGAGTGTCTGTGAATGGCACTTTTCCACGCATCTTTCCCAAATATCATCCAACATCTTTGAGTTCATGGATCTAGATTCATCCAACGTACCAGCCAATGTAACCCCATTCATTAACAGGTTTTGATTGGTGGGCTTGCTACTGAAACTCACAACATCCATTAATGGCAAGTTTTCTTCTTTACTGCTGGACTTTCGGTGATCAGCTTTCGGGAAGGATGTGGGAGAATATGACTTCCGAAATGTATATTGATCAGATCTTTGATGGTCTGAGGTACTACTGTCTTTAAATGTACTGGAAGGGTCGCCTTCAGTTGTCTTAGAGCTCTGTCTTCTACTACTTCCAGAATGAGTTGGATCAGGCGAAGTGACTGAACCCAGTTGTAACAGGGTCGCTGTGAACCATGTTGAGCGTTCATTTGAAACCCTCAGCTGTTTCTCAGCTTCAGAAAGCAGCCTAAGGGCACGCTTTAATCTCTCCAGTTCTGCTTCAGTTACTGAAATATTGATCCTGGTCAATTCTAGCAACAAAATAGAAAAAATAGCAAAGGAAAAAAATGTTTAACTCAAGCAGAACTTAAGTTGCCAAATAATTTGACTTAATCTACTAGATCGGCGCCAAGTCTTCAATCAAGTGAAGCCAAACTGAATGGGTCAGGCAATTGCAAAAGGTTTCACATTATCATCCATGTTTATTTTTGCTTTCAGATGCCAACCACTGAAAAAAATCATTGGATCCCCTCCCATAGGTCTACCAGATGAGACAGAAGAAGGAAATTAGAGTGCGTAGAAGGTTCACAATAATTGAAGTAGACATTTAAATTCGAAGCCATTAATCAGATTTGAAGACCAAAAGTAGAAAATGTTGTTAATGGAGATTTACCATCTTTGCCTCATTTACATCTTTAGAAGTGAGAAAATTTCAATCAAAACCACTTTGATATCATCCCTCAAACTCAGAAGTAAATTTCCTCGATCAGGAAACAGAAAAAACGCTTATTATTTACATGAACCATCATTGCAAGATATTCCCAGCTAATATAGGGGAGATTTTTGCAAGAACTTAGTGCTAGTGACTTTAACAAATTTCAAGACAGCAGTTCATCCCTGCTGATACACCTTCAGCGTTTCCAGGACCAATCCATTTTACTCATCTACATGATCATTTTAAGTTCAACCAGATATACATGAGAAAGTGTGATTTTCTCAAAGAAGGAAAATCAACCAGACCCAAAAGATGCATTAGTACGATTAGCTAGGTCTCATTAGCTTAGTAAATGACATTCTAAAACATCCATGGATGAGTTCCCACATAGGCCGTGTAAACCTAGGTGTTTGAACAAAATGAATCTGAATATCATACAAATTTGACATTTTCCAGAAACTTCTGAACGAAAACAGATGAGACTGTAAGAACAAAGATAGAGGCACTTACGACTTCTCCCACCGAAGAAGGAACCCTGATGTTTGGCATCAAGAGCAGGGTTTGTTCCGGCAATGATATCCATTATGAGGGTGGCCATTTGAGACATCATAACTATTGGATCAACCCCAGAATCCATCATCTCTCTGGCTCTTTTTACTGTCTCTGCTGTGTCAGATGACATGGCTAGCTCCAAAAGTTCCAATAATTTTTCATTTGAAACTACCCCAACCTACAGAAGAAAGAAAGCTCAGAAATTTACTGATTTACTTGATCACAATGATTCAGCGAGTTTTAACATTCCTTAATTTGCAACATGCAACCTGAACGTAGCAGACAGAGCTGAATTGAGGATTCAGCTAATTATCTCATTGCAAGAATAAAATGAAACAAGGTAGTAGAAAATCAATTGCAAGCCAAAAGAACTGATCATGGCATAGTTAATTAAGAGATCAATTTTGATTATCAGAAGAATGAAGTAGATCTACAGCCAAATTATTGGATACTTCTCATTTTCTCATCTACGGAATCCAAGTAAAAAGCAAGATAGTTGAAATTCCATTTGCCAGTGCTAAACAGGACTGAACATGACAGATAATTTAGAGATCAATTTTCATCATCAGAAGAAAGAACTAAAATTACAGCCAGATTATAGATGCATAACGTATACTCACCAATTCATTTACTAGAGAAGTGGTGATTCTCTTCCCGAGTAAACTCAATTGGTCCAACATAGTCTCTGCGTCCCGAAGCGATCCATCTGCATTCATAGCAATCAGGTCTAGTGCATTGGACTCAACATCTATATTCTCTTCAGTAGCGATCTTCCTCAAACGGGCCAAAATATCACCATCTCTAATTTTGTTAAAGAGGTACTTCTGGCACCGGGATAAAACGGTGAGAGGCACATTGTCAAGATCAGTTGTTATGAGTATGAACACAACACGTGGAGGTGGCTCCTCAAGAAACTTAAGAAGTGACATCCATGTCTTTGCAGGCAACAAGTGACACTCATCAACAACAAAGACCTTGTACCGTGAAAAGGTTGACGAGGAACCGGCCAAAAGACTTTTTATAAGGTATCTTATACTATCAATTCCTTTCTTATTAGTGCCATCAACTAAAATAAGATCCCTGCTTCTTCCTGAAACAAATTCATTACACTCTCTGCACACTCCACAGGGCTTAGCTTCTCCAGAAGCAAGGCAATTTAAAGCCGCAGAAAAGACCCTAGCAGTCGAAGTTTTTCCAGTTCCACGTGGACCTTGGAAAAGATACACAGGAGCAATTCTTATCCTCGAAACTGCATTCATTAGAGACTGAACCAAAATATTCTGACCAATTATTTCTTCGAAAAACATTGGCCTGTATTTCTGACTTAGACTTCTGATATTTTCAGGGGTACCTTCTTCATCTTCCCCATTAAGTGCTACAAGCTCTAATCCTTCTTGACTCCTACAACTGGTTGACCACCTCCTTCCATCTAACCGACTCAAGGCCTCCAAATCCAGCTCTCCAAAGTTTGTTGAGAGCTCATCATCACTATTACCGGTTCCTATGGAGGACCCTATTTGGCCATTACTATTACTGGTTAGAAATGGAAGAAGACCTTGTGCAGCAGCTCTTGAACCAGATCTCCTCTTGTTGTACCCCAGTGATGACCCACGGCGGCTTCTTTTATATATTGAGTGGCTTCCACACAATATGTTGCTTCCTTTCCTCCTCAATGTATCAGATAGAGAAGGAGAAAAACAACTTCCTCCCCCTCCTTTGGACTTTGGTGTGGATCTCCTAGACCAGTAACAAGGAATCCCACATCCCTGTCGACCAGGCAAATCTAACTGCTCATCCCCTTCCTCATCCCCATCAACCAAGGACGCTGTGGTGGCATCCCAAGACCCAACTGTACTCGGATACCTAACAGCATACCTATTATAAGAACTGGTAGATAAGGCCGGGGTACTATATGTATATGATGAATCATCTCTTCGGCTGCTCCTCAACAACTTGGCCGATGAAGAATTCCAATGCTTATTCTTGAGCCTAGCAAGTAATGGTGAAGCTCCGGATGCCCGCCTCAAATCCTCAGCATGAGAATAATCCTCAGTATCATCAGACTGGTCAGCTAAACTCGACAAATCTTCTCTCCCCAATCCACCCAATGCCCTTTTGGAATTCCTACTCAACATAATTTGTTCTTTCAATTTCTCACCACGATGCCTCAAAACAGAACTAGAATCGTGATTTTTCTTCAACTTCTTTTTAATACTTCGCCTAATAGATGGTGTCAAGTCAGTACCTTTACACTTAAAAATCATGGAAGCATACTTATCATTTACATAAGTTTCACTCTTGGAATCATTCCCACAATTTCGCGCATCGCTCACGCTATCCTCAACACTCTCTTCCGCTTCTAGAGTAGAACAAGACCCTTCAATATCATCATTACCATTTTCAACCTCATCCTCATCACATTGCCTACTCCTTTCACTTTCTGATTTTTGTGACCTCCAGTTATAAAGATACACCTTTTTCGCTATCTCTTTGCCATTACCATCATGATTACTATTATTACTAGTACCATTAGTACTATCATTTTCAAGAATATGCAATGGCAGTTGAGGCTGAAACTCACCGTTGATGTACTCTTTGTAATTGATTTGATGCTTGCTCAAATCATTCTTGTGATGATGATAATAATGCTTGGCTGCTGCGGATCTTGCAGAACTCAATGGTGACCTCCATGATGAAGATGTGCCTGGATCTCTCAAGACTCTAGCAGCCTTCCGGATTTGAGTTAATTCCTTCTTCAAATGCAGATTACTCGGATCAACCCCACCAGCTCCTCCGCCTCTGCCACTGCCACCCCGGCTGCGGATTTCCATTGACATTTTTTTTTGCCGACAAAATCAATCAATTTATTAGCCCATGAAAGCAAAAGAAAATCAAACTGAACTTCACAGCAGGCTTCATTTAAAGTCCCCACATTTTGTTCAAACCATATGTGTGGGCTCTCTCTCTGTCCTTAAGTTCTATCCTTATGCTAGTCAAGAAGAAGAGCAAACACTTATAATACAGTGCAGTAGGAAAAGACAGAATTTTTACTTCATCAAACACTTGGTGGGCATATTCAAGATTTTCACAAACCCATTAAAAATATTCTCATTTAAAATGGGTTGACAGGAAACTAGGATTGGGGGGGGGGGGGGGGTAGGGTTTATCTGAGACGTTGAATGGTTACTATTTTTTAGCGTTTAAATCGAAGAGAAAGGGAATGTGAAAGGAAAAAACTTCACTCCCTTGAAGGGCGCCTATGAATACTTGAAACACAAAATCATGGTTTTTGAAGCTCCAAAAGATTCTCCTTTTTTTTATTACTATTTTTGTCTGCATTCTTACATCCTCAATTATAGTACTCCCTTAGTGAAAATTAAAAAATTAAAACACAAAGTATTTTTATTTAAAATATAAATATTATTTTTTAAATATAATTTTTATATCAATAATTCTATTTAAAAGAGTAATATTAATATTTTGATTAAAAAATATCTTAGATTTTTACTTATTTAATTTTCGCTATATGTCCTAACTGATATATATTATGGCCATGGGTGGGAGGGAGTAGTACATTCTTTATAATTCAAAATTTTGTCAAAAGTATTTTCCTTTTATTTTTGCAAAAATTGAGCCTATTCATTTTCTCTTTCTTTTTAACGGTAGTTATATATATTGTCTCACTAAATTGATTGAATATAAATAGTAATCTGACCGTTCTAAATTGAAAGATGCTATCAAAGATCTAAATTGGAGGTTTTGGATAATTAGAAAAGAGAATTATGTTTTCTTATTATTTTATTTTCTTAATTATCTAAGAACATGCTCCAAAAAGAAAAAGAAATGCGAGGTCACATGCATTCTTTGATGTGTTGAGAGTTCGTGTTTTTTAATAATCCAAGATTTAACATGGGAAGGTACTGCCAAGAAGAAATATAATTATTAATTATTACAAGGGAACAATAATTAATTTAAATGGGACATCCTAACTAATAATTAAGGTTCGATTGTGATTGTTGTAAAAGAATTGAGAGAATCAAGACAGAGCCAACCCAGTCAGTATGAGGGAAATGGAAACATCTTTTGGAGAATGCATTTGGAACAAGCCTTTTGAGCAATTCAAAATTAGTCAACTTTATGTCTTTAAAGGTCTATTCCATTCCCTTTCTTTTTTATTATAAAACCTTTTGGTAGATAAAAACCCAATTTTTATGTTAAGAGGTGAGTAAACCAAAATAGATTAGTCCTGTTTTATCAGTAACGTACTAATACAATCTTGAGTAATATTTTTTTATTCAACGATTGAAAAAAACGTTGATAGTTGTTCAAGAACAACTATTTTAAAACAATTAACAACTTAGCTAGCTGTTGAGAAACAACTATTGAAAGTTACCTGAAGCAAAGGAAAAACAAAGTTTATAAAAATGAAGATCCCCATCAGCAGACAAACCTAATTAATTCAACATAAAACAAAAGCATGAACCTTTTTTTTTTTTGTGACATTGCAAATATTAAACTAGAGTTCTAAACCTTCCATTGGATTGGTATTTCAGACCCATATCTTAAACTCTAGCCCTCTTGTTGGAACTGCAACCAGGGCACTTGTAGTGCTTGATATGCTCAGCTTTTGCAGGTGTAATCTTCACACATTTGCCATGGAACCATCTCTCGCATATGTCACAGCAAATCCAGAATTCGTCATTTCCATAGCTATCGCCACAGGCTCCGCAGGGTGTTCCTCCCTGTTCCTCCTCCTCTTCTTCGTCCTCAACATTGTTGTCATCCTCCTCCTTGGGGTTGGTCATCTTTACACCTTTATGTGGAGGCTCTGGCTGCTGCCGAGGTTGCTAACAGAAAAGAAAAGAAACAACAGGGAATAAATACCAAACCTCGTCAAATATAAAAATCTAGTTCCTCGAAGCAACCTCACTTACCATCTTTGAGCTGGGTTTGCTTTTGCTGCTATTATTGTTGTGAGTGACAGTGTCCTTTTCCGACTTAACACTCCCAGTCACAACTTCAAATACGGTGGGTAGATCGTTTATCATTTGGAAAAGCCTCTTCCTGGAGATATGAAATCGTGATAATAAATTATGACAATGACAAGGGTGTCTAACCACATATAAACAGAAGAAGATAAGTCTCCTTGAGAATAAATTATGACAATGACAAGGGTGTCTAACCACATATGAAATCGTGATAATAAATTAGGATCATCAGACTATATGACAAGACAACACACATATAAACAGAAGAAGATAAGTCTCCTTGAGAGATGGAAAACTCGGGAAACAACAAGGGTGTCTAACCACCAATTGGGTCAGGAAGAGAACAGTTTTTCGTTGATCAACCCAAAATGAAAACCCTCAATAATTACTCTGAAAAGTAAACCAAGTTGTAACACCATACGCTAGTCTGAAGAATCAAATTAAAAAGATGGAGAGTAATCGACAAGACCAATGGCAAGCTAAATTGAAAGTACATTCGATGCAAACAGTAACCCACAAGGAGCTGTGTAAGAAGCACGCACTATAGCATGAAATTGCTTAAACGCATTGTGGCCAAGTAGCAGATCAATTGCATTGTACCAAGGAGGCAGTTCCAACGTGCTACGTACAGAGAGATTAGCTATGTAATGAACACATGCAACGGAGAAATGATATTGATGTGCCAGGACTAGCTCTTGTCAATGGGAAAGGTCACAAACAAGCATAACATGCCACTCAAGTACTTAAAACTCAGCAGCAGGTAAGCAAATGCTATCACCCAACATACCACTCAGGTCTCGGTGCCGCTATTGCACTGATATTCCCGCTACTTTAGCGGCAATAACTGCCGCTATTCCCTCAACACCGATGCACAACACTATGGGTGGATCCGTAGCGGCATATGGCCGCTCCGCGCCGCTATTGATAACACTGATATCAAGTTCACCGAGAGTCCGAGACAAGAAAAAAATAGAGAAGTTGAAATTACCATATATCTAGATATAGAATAATTGGCTAACTGATGGTAAAGCTTACAACACTATATAAACAGAAACTACTAGGTGGAATGGGAGGACATAATGCAACAAATTAAGAGATCAATTGAGGAAGCGTGAAGCTTTATGAATGAGGGAATGTAATTCTAGTATATGTGGTAGGAATCTGGCTGTAGCAGGAGTATGCAAGTGAAGAGACCAAGAACATGGTGAACAGGAAGCTGGGTGTCATATCTTCTGTCAAAACAAAAGGCCAAAAATCATGTGGTTATGTTTCCCTATTATTTTTTTCCTAGTATGTTTATTAACCAAATCTCATCAAGAAAACGTCAAGCCTCACTTAAAAATAAGAAGTATTGTAGCAAAACCTAACATCAGAAATCTGTAGATATCAAATAAGTGCAAATGCAATCAAATTAGGCAAATTTAAAAATAACTATCATCGTCCGACAAGTGGGAAGCTAATAAACTTAAGGGGGTAAGAAAAACAAATTAATATGCAGGATAAGGGTTTCCAGAGCTGATATTACCTCTCGCTCTTACCAAACCCAAAGCGAGCTCCGAAATAGAACGCCACAGAAAGCAGCCACGAATCACTGTGAACTGCAACAAGCGACAACCAGTCCTTCTCTTGCATTCCATCCCTGGCAAAGTTTATGCCCAAAGCAGGTTCAGGAAGTTCAGGAGGCACCTCCTCAACTGGAAGGTTGACTTCCCATGTCTCATTTGGCAGACCATACAAGCACAAGTTTTCCTTTTCTGCAAGCAAATAATTGGTCAAATGTCTATTGCGTCGTTTTTAAACTACTTTTCAACAAGCTAAAACACATACCACCTCAGTAGCAGAAACATTTTAAGGCTACATGTCAACATCAATAGAATATAGAAGCACATGCAAAAACAAGCAACACTGTTCTGTAAATTTTTAGGCTGCACTTGGGTCAGAGTAATACCGGCGCGGAGGGGGGGGGGGGTAGTGGGGGTTACTTTGGTTGGCCTCAAAACTAAAACATGTTTGGGGCACACTTTTCATTTTTTAACTTCCACAATTAGCCAAACAGGAAAGAAGCGAAGCATACTTTCCATTTAAATCAATAATGCAGAATTCTCATTTTTAAGATTTTTTCTTCTCATATGTTTGAAAAGAAGAGATTCTGACCAACTGGTTTTGAAAAACCAAAACTTAGCAATCTGGACTTGGCCCCACCATAGGACTCACCTTTGAGAAGAGAGGGAGAATCTTTCCACATACATATCAGAAGTTTACATGACTGCAAAGTGTTGCAATAAAACACCCACACATTGGCATGAACAAATTGGGGAAAATAAAACAAATAGCTTTAAGAAGACGTTACATTTGGTCAAAGACACTAACAAAAGAGGGTGATTCCATGAATGGCAAAAAGTCATATTTCATATATACATAAAATTAGAGCAACAGTAGTTGTTCACTCCATATGTTTTTTCCAAAAGGTAAAGCGCGTTTTGAACACTAGAATACATGGCTGTATTCAGTTTCTCAAAAGATTGTGGAAACCTTAAAAGGTCTACAAGTAATCACATCTATAACTAAAAACCGCAATCAAATCCTAAATGCGAATGTGAGGACTTATCCAAACACCGTCTGCTTGGGAAGAACGGACACAAGGAGGAATAACAAAAGGAATTCAATAAATAAAATTAACTAATAAATAGAACTCACCCGGATCACACTGCTCAAAGAACCTCTGAACATCTGTCCAACAAAAAAATCCAGTAAGTATAATAATAAAAAAGAAATTGAACAGAACAAATTTCTACAAACATAGACGCATAAAACAAATTTTAAAAAAAAGACCAAAAAAACTATAAATTTTCCCATAAACATGCAAAAAAAAAAAACCAATTACACTAAAAAAATTAAAAAACTACCGCTAAAGACTATAACTTTATCGAATAACAGAGGAGAGAGAAGCGAATTACCGATGGTGAGGGCTTTAATTAAGCCAGTACGGCGACCTTTGAAATCGTTGAAAACTTCCTCTACAGTTCTGGGAATCGGATGCGGAATTCCTTCCATGTCTTCTCCTTCCTTTCCACTATCTATACTTGTCCAGAAATCAAAACAAAACTTCCCAAAAAAAATCGAGTCTTTGAACGAAGGATAAAATCAATTGAATTAGGGTTTAGAACAGTTAGGGTTTCTTCTTCATCTCTGAAATTGTAAATTATGTACCCTGAAATTGAATTAGTATATATCTAATGGATATATATAGATAGAGACTGGGAATTGGGGAGAGAGAGAGAGAGAGAGAGAGAGAGAGAGGATGATAATGAATGAGAGTACTAATTTTGATTTTTGAGGGTTTTCTTCTAAGGTCACCGTTTTCTTCTCTTTATTGTAATGAAAATTAACTAAATAAAAGAATTAATATTTTTATAATTAAAATATCAATATTACTCTTTTAACATGGATTAGATTTATTTAATGTAATAATATTGATATTTAACATAATAAAAATATTTTATTTTTTATTTTCACAACATGTTTTAAACGATTTATATTATGGAACGAAAATAATATCTCTCATTAACATGAACACAAACTTCAATAGTCAGGAATAGGAAAAAAATTATTATAAAAAAGATATAAATAAAAGGGAAAAAGAAAGAAAAATTGAAAATTATTAAATACTTACTTTTTCTTTTTTATGAATATACTAAATTATTTCTTCATTTATTAATATAAGTCGTTTATAATTAGTACTGGTAAACGGCCCAATTTAGCTCTGCTCCGCTCCGCACGAACTGGCTTTTAACCGGGTCGGACCTGAATCATGCAAAGCTAATCCATACCCAACAAGTTAAAAATCTGCGGGCTGACGGACCAACCCAACTACAGAAATACTTTTTAAAAAAAATTCAAACTACAGAAGCACTTTTGATCTCTAAATAATGCATTTACTATTTCATTTGAGGTAAAACAAATCCCTGTAGAAATCAATGTTGAAATAAAATGGATATGCAACAAAATTTATTGGGCTGCTGCAACTCCATGTGATTGGGCCTTGATGTGTAATTTGTACTATAAGTAATGGCCTAAAGTTTAGTTTTAGGCCTATTGTGCCTCAATACTTGTATAGGCACCATACAAGACATCCACGTTAGAAGTCTAAAGAGGTTACTGGGC
>JAOWBF010000037.1:8036256-8050278 GCA_028566175.1 Vinca major
CACATGGACCGGTCCATATCAGAATAAAACTTGTAAAAAAGCTTTGAGTTAGCTAAGGTTTGCTTTCATTCTGATTTCAACCAAATTTGGCTATAATCAAAAAACACTTCTGATATGGATCCGGTGCACTAGATTATGCGATTCAGATTTAGCCACATTACTGCATTTCTTTCCCTCTCCTCATTCTGCAGTGATGTGACCAAATCTGAACCACATGATCCATATCAGAATTTTCATAATCAAAACTTCATAATTTCCCAATCCAAACCAAGAAAAATGGAAACCCAAAAAGATCATCCAAAACCACCAGTTTGTGTAACAGGGGCCAATGGATTCATAGGATCATGGCTAATCAAAGCCCTTTTATCCCATGGCTACACCACAATTCACGCCTCCATCTTCCCCTGCTCCGACCCTTCTCACCTCTTCTCATTGCCGGGAGCCACCGCTGCCGGAGTCAAACTGGTGGTGCACGAGGCCAACCTCTTGGATGCTGATGCGGTGTCCAATTCTATTCAGGGGTGTTCTCAAGGAGGGGTATTCCATGTGGCGTCACCCTGTTCTCTTGAGGATCCTGTAGACCCACAAAAGGAATTGGTGGACCCTGCTGTTATGGGTACTCTGAATGTATTGGCGGCTGCTAAGAAGTTTAATGTGAGAAGGGTTGTGATTACTTCCTCCATTTCTGCAATTGTTCCTAATCCTAAGTGGCCTGCGGACAAGGTGTTCGATGAAACGTCTTGGACTGATCTTGATTACTGCAAGTCTCGTCAGGTGTGTTTTAGCTTTGAGTTTGCTCTGATTGTTCAATATCTTGATGATTACTTAGAGAAAATAAGATTGTTATTTTATTTGGGTATCTAGAAATTTGTTTCAAGTTTTGATTTTTTTTTCCCTTTCCTTTGATCAAGTGACCATGATTGATTTTTAGGACTTGATTTTGGAAAGAGCAAATTAGAAATTGCATTAGGAATTATGTAGGAAAAGTATGCAGATTCTTTTCACTTGAGATGTTTAGTTGAAGGTTTTAAAGTGGTAATGAGTGGAAGATATTCCAAAGGGGAGAATATTTGTTGAGAATAAACATGTGCAGCGCCCCTTTTGCAATAGAAAGATCATGGAAAAGTTAAAGTGAATGTGCTCTCAACCCACAGTGTGGGGCTTGGTTCTTTGCTGATGTTCTTGTTGTAGTTCTTAAGGCAACCACAAAAGAGTAATTTACAATCCTTTATTTCTTAAAGCCAGAGTAATATGCAGTGAACGTATTGCTTGCCTGAGTTGTCAGAAAGTCTCGTGTTCCTGAATGTGAAAAAAATATATTTTTAAGAGGGCCCATCATATTGGCTTAACTCCCAAGCCTCATGCCAAAAAAACACTATGCTAAAGGTAGCAACTTCAGGAGTTTCACGTATATATGTAGTTGATTCTTGATGGTTCAGAGAAAAGGCTTAGTCATGTTCAGTTGAATTAAGTCATTAAGGAAACTTCGTTAACTATTTACAACACTGAAAATAAATTGAAAAGTAACTCACTTTGTTTATAGTTAGTTTGTCTATTAGCACTTCATGATGTCCGCTAGTTGCTTGCAGCCAAAATCTGTAATTTTGAATCTCTGCTTGAAACTTAGAGGATAAATGTTTTCATATATTCTCATTATATAGCTAGAGCATGGTGCACCGTGTAAAGTACTTCTTTTCAAGATGTTCTTATGATTGATATAACGTCTTGACATAAAGGATGAGGATTCAAATGCAAAAAATGTTGTTGAATGAATGTCTAAAGGTCAAAATCAGCTGGTAGGAGTTGTAAATTTGAGAGCATATATCGGTCTAACCTCCTGTTGTTTGGTGGATACTGTAAATCAAGGATAGAGAATACTCAAGAATGGCATCTTACTGAAAGTCTTGAGCTTGCATATTAAGGGGAAAAAAGGACAACCATTGATGTGAAATGCAGCTTCGCGAGTTATAAGTTTAAGCACTTGCAGAACTCTGTTTTTGCAAAAAAAATGTTATGCTCAAAGCTAGAAATATTTAGCTGTTGCTAATTTTGGCTTTAAAACTTGTTAATAGACCCTAAATCTAAAAGGTTTTATTGTTCCACTTAGACAAATTTACCCAAACATCGTTATAGTCTATTGCATCTAATATGTTCAGCAGAGAAGTAATATTTTCTTCTGTATTGATTAGTTATTGATTTGACAGAAATGGTACCCAGTGTCAAAGACTCTAGCTGAGAAAGCTGCATGGGAATTTGCAGAGAAGAATGGATTGGATATAGTTGCAATTAACCCAGCTACATGTCTAGGCCAACTTTTGCAACCTAGCTTAAATGCAAGTTGTGCTGTACTGCAACAGCTGCTCCAGGGATCGCAAGATACTCAGGAATACCACTGGTTGGGGGCAGTGCATGTTAAAGATGTGGCGAAGGCGCAAGTGCTACTCTTTGAGTCTCCTGTTGCTTCTGGCAGATATCTTTGCACTAATGGTATATATCAGTTCAGTGATTTTGCTGAGAGAGTCTCAAAACTCTTCCTCGGATTTCCTGTTTACAGGTTAGTCTATTCTCTCTGTTTATATTTATGATTAGCAAAGTTCAAATTCTGATCGATACGCCAAACTTGCATCTAGGGTAATAAGCTTCAGTTTGAGATGTCCTAACCTTGTTGAAAGTGAAATATACCGGGGCAAAACATCCAAAAATGAGAAACTAAGAGAATGGAAAATTAATTTAGACTGAAAGTTGAGCTGGAACTTGTTTCTGACATTTCATGTGAAGAAAGTACCTTATCTATCAGTAAATTTGTAATATCTCACAGCCCTTAATCCTTCTAGTAATTTTATATGGACATTTCTTTTCTGACACTTCTATGGTAATGATAACAAACATGGAATATTCTATATTTCTTTTTCTTTAAGGATAGTGTGACACTAAAATAAGTTTCAAACAAGGAATGCAGTACATTGAATCGGAGACTAAGTATGTTTAAACAACTTTTAAGTACCATGTGTCTGATCCATTAAGAAAACTGTGGAAATTTTGAAAGAACTGAGGTGACCCCAGATGAAAGTGTACATTAATCATGCCTCAATTTGCAGAGTTTGGCATGGTCAATTTCCTGATAACGTAAACTAGTTGTCATGTCCTTCCATATCAACATCATTGTCACTTGTGGTTGTGGTGGTTGAGCTTCTCTTCTGGTTTCAGCAATTGGATCATATATGTTACATATCGACCCCTCCATGTTCAATATTTGCTTCTACAGAATTCTTTTCCTAATTCATACGATACTGTTCCAGTGTAATTAACAAGGGATAAGACACATCTTTCACTCACTGTTTTTCTCGGTCTTCCACATGCTTATTGAAATGCTGCAGTTCTCGTCTTCGTAGACAATAATGGCATTGATCATAAGCCTGCAGTTTTACATCTATATCCAAAATGTTCCCACATGGCATCTTATCTCCAAAGAACTTTTTTGAATAAAAGAGTGAGCAATTGTAAAGAAGAAAAGACATAAAATGTAGAAACACAGACGTGTGATAATCGTAGCTATCCAAGGAGCATCTTTAGGCCAATGTTTAATCGTGAATTCTGACATTTTCTTTCCTGCCATTAAAAGATTCCTTCAATGCCATCCATTCCTTTTGGTTTGATAACGCTGAAACCCAATTATATATAGGTTTAATGGCGAAACACAACCGGGTTTGGTGGCTAGTAAAGATGCTGCTAAAAGATTGATCGATCTGGGATTAGTCTTTACTCCCATAAAAGATGCTGTTCGGGGACACAGTAGAAAGTCTTAAAGAAAAAGGCTTTCTGGGACCAGAGAAATCACAACCTTAAGTCTTTCTGTATATCTCAACTTTACTCTTAGAGAATAAATTGTTCTTCTTTATATGCCTAGTATGATCCCTTTACTTTGTTTCTTGTATAGTTGCTCTGATCTTCAACTTGCTTATTAAAGATTCACATTTTTTTGGAGAAATTAGCTGCTGTTAATATATATCTTTTCGCTTTACAAATTAACTGTGGATTCTTGACTTATTTACTGCCACTCTATCAGAATCAACCGAATAGTTCAAAAAACTCGGTTTACGATTGTGAAAGATAGCTTAAAATACGACATGAATGCTATGTTACCTGGACTCTAGTGCGGGTGTCAGGTACAAGTATGTATTTAAGTGTCCGGTACTTAAACATATAAAACAAAGTGTATGATCTGTGTTGACCAGATCCGATAAGTATCTCATACACACGTCGTGTTATGTTGACACGTGTACGACATGCATAAATGAATAGTCCGGTAACATTGCATGAATATCACAGCCAAGTTTTTTTTTTTTTTTTTTTTATGGCAAGAGCCAAGACCAACAGATACTGGTCTGCAAATTGTTGGAGCTAAACTACAGAATTTGGGACTAAAATTTAATGAATTTGACTCTTTCCCAACACATGATGAGGGGACCAAATGAAGGTGTTTGTGTGTGTATATTGTCACCCCTAAACTGGCAAGTTTAGGTAGAACATAAATGTATTCAAGAATTCATTAGTGTGGATTTTGTTGTTAGTCTTTTTCTTTAAATGCTCTCTCTTTTTCTAGATGCAGGGAAGATTATTTCAACTCAACAACTTGAGGCATTTAACAAGTGAACTATTATTTATGTCAAAATGATATTACGTGATGTGGAAAGAGCTTTGGATTAAATCTTGTGCTTAGTAAGAATCGGATTTTATAGACACAAATTAGACCAATCTCGGTTTAGTTTCACTACGTGAACTGTTTAATGCCAAATGATGTCATGCGATATTGAAATAGTTATGGACTAGTCTTTCTCTCAAGTAAAAATAAGACTCTAAGGGCGTAACTTCGATTGTTCTTGGATTAGTCTCATTAAATAAATTGCTAATGCTAAAACAATATCACGCGATATTGAAAAACTTTGGACCAAGTCTTTCGTTAAGTAAGAATCACACCCTACATACACAACACGGGTCGATCTTAGATTAGTTTTAAATTGTTAGGGTCGACGTAACGCAATATTGAAAAAGGTTTCGGATCAGGTCTCCTCTAAATAAAGTCAGGCCCTATAGGCGTAACTTAAACTGTGATCCATAATTAGTTTCATTGATGGTAGAGATAACAGTGCTCCAATAAATAAAAAAGAAAAATTAGAAAAAGAAAAGATTTTTTTTTGGTTTAGAGAGCTGCAAAATTAAGAGGGGGTGGGGGAAGATGAAGCACATGGAATGTTGGTGGGGCTTCCATGATATAGAGAGAAAGGTTAAAAGGAATGAAGATAAAGATGTATGGTTAGTTATATTAATCATGGAGGTTCTTCTGGCATTCCATGTGCTTCAATTTCATCATCCCCACTTCATTTTTATTTTTATTTTTTTGTTAGCTTCTCCATCATCTTCTCTCCCCCAAAAATCTAGGATTTAATTGTACTTTTCTTACCAAACTACCCCTCCCCTGTGTTATTCGGATACTTCATTTATTCATGTTGTATTCATGTCAACACGATATTAATATGAGTATATGAAATATTTATTGAATCTGATCAACACTAATTAGACACATTATTTTAAATATTTAAGTACCTGACACCTAAATAATACATATACCCGACACTTGTAACCGAGTCCGAGTAACATAGCTTCCCCTCCTTTCTCTCTCATATGTATATATATCCTCAGTCAAGACTTTCAAACTCCCACCTTTGTAGGAAGAAACCTTAAAGATGAGCAGCAGTCCAGCAAATTGCAGTAGATCTTGGTAAGAATATCCTGTGTTTATGATTCCTTTAATTCCTGCATACATTTTCTACCTTGTAAGAAACTGTCTTACTCAGACTCGACTACGGGTGCCGAGTATAGATATATATTTAGGTGTAGGGTACTTAAACATCTACAACAAAGTGTCTAATCAATGTTGATCAAATCCGGTAAGTATGTCATACTAATACGCATATCATATCGTGTCGACGCGGGTACGGCAGACATAAATCTAATAATTTCTTGATTTTTTTTATTTTTTTTTGTAAAGGTCAATTAGTGAGGACTCATTGAGAAGATATGTGTTCCATGCAAGTGAAAACTGCATACAGGAGTTACTATCAGCTTCTGATTCCAACAAAGTTGGAAATGGAAATGAAGGATGGAAAATACTTACAAGTGATGAAAATGGAGTTGAGATATCTAAGAGAAGGTCTGGTTCTCTTCATACTTTTCGCAGTCGCTGGTTACTTAAATCTGTCCTTCCTCACCAGTTTATTACAGTAGCTAATGCCATTGATGCTGCTAAGGTAAATTGTTTCTATTTCAAAAAAACTATATACGAATTTGATTAAGAGGAAACATCTTTACGTGTATATAAACTATATTTTTGTTTTTATTTTTTTTGTTAGTAAATGGTTTTTTTTCTCTAACATATTTTCGAGTTGCTGTTTTTGTTAAATTAGTATAAAGATGGTATTTTTGTCAACTTTTGGTCACATATTCTGCACGTATCTTCAGTTTTAAGGTTTTTTTTATCAGTTTAACTCCTTAAAACCATAGACATGTTCAGAATATGTGACCAAAAGTTGACGAAAATCACAAGTCTTACACTAATTAGACAAAAACAGCAACTCGAAAATAGTTTAAGGATAAAAGGAACTAAAATAAAATTTTACTGGCAGAAAGAGAAAAGTGAAAATAATTTTATATATATATAGCAAATTTCTCATTTGATTAGTAATTGTAAAGTTTTTTCCAATAATTTTAAAATACCAAACTTCCTATGTAAAGTTAGTATTATCACGACAAGTAATTTAGTTAGTTAGAAGTAGTTGTGACTAACTTCCAAGGACGAATTTAGGGGTGGTCCCTCCCTTAAGATTTTAAAGTCTATTTTTACTTTTGAAAAATGTAGAAAGATTATTAACAAAATTAACTCGTCTTTTCCAAAAAATATGTAAAATTTATTTCTCGTCCCCGACTTGAATTTTTCTAGGTCAAGTCTATGCTAACCTGGAAATTTTCTTTCTGGTGGAACAAAGCAATGGGACTCTGATCTGGTAGAAGCAAAGTACATAAAAGATCTGGAAGAAAATCTTAGCATAATTAGACTCAAGTTTGGTGATTCCTCCAAACCTCTCTTCAGAAACAGAGAATTCATCGTCTACGAACGCCGCGAAACCATGGATGATGATGGAACACTGGTAATTAAAAAATCTTCAAACATAAATAAAATTCCCGTTTTTTCTCATTTTTCTATAAGTTATATTTAAATAAATAAATAAACTGTCACGCGACAACTTAATAACAATGTGTTGGTTCATTCATTGCAGGTTGTAGCAGTAGCTTCACTTCCAAAGGAAATTGCATCTGGTTTGCACCCAAAGCAAAACAACTCAATTAGAGCTCTACTTCTACAATCTGGTTGGGTTGTCGAGAAACTCGACGATGATTCTTGCATGGTTACCTACGTAGTTCAGGTAAAAAAAAAAAAAAAATACTATAAATATTGATTCATTCATCATTCAAATATTGAAACTAAAAAAATTAATCCATTTTTTTTTTTCAGTTGGATCCTGCAGGATGGCTACCAAAGTGCTTTGTGAATAGGTTCAACAACAAGCTAGTGATGATCATTGAAAACCTTAAAAAGCAAGTCATAGCTTGTCCCACTAATGTTGTTACATGATATTACATTGTGTGTATAAATAAAACTACTGTCACATGCTAGTGGGCTAGTTTCTACCCATGATCGTGAGATTTCGAATTCTACATCGGGTATAAACAACTCAAACTACTCCCCTCCTCTAACCCCAAAAATAAATAAATAAAACTACTAGTACAAAGTAAAGATATCAAAAGTTGGTAATATATATTTTTGTACCCACAAAAAAAACAAAAGTAGCAATATTTCTTTACAATGGAGAGGCCCCAATAGGCCTAAAACCAGATCATGAAAATTATTCCAAAGTTATCATAAAAAAAACTTTTTGATAGACAATTTGATAATGGAAATGGCGTTGGAAGTCATCATTTCGCATGGGAGTCAACATGTGTAGTTATTATCACATTTATATACATGATCTGCCTATAGTAGCTCAATTGACACCCTTCAATTTGAATTTTTCTGATATAGACTAAGTTCACATGAACTTTATAATCTAAAATTAGTCACGTTATTACAGAATTATTTTTCTCCTTATTCTGTAGTGATATGACCAGTTTTAAAACACATGATCCTATCAGGACTATCCCTTCAATTTAATACTGGTAGAATTATTTTATGAGTAGTTATGATCATTTATATATGTGGTGTGCCTATAATTGTTCAATTGACACTCTTAAATTCAATACCGATGGACTTATTTTAAGCCAACGAAGTTGACCTCCAATGTAAAATTTTGGGCTGTGATCTTGACTTTGCCAACTCATGTGCTAGTACCAATTGCACTTGCATCATCAAATTCTTAAAAAAAATAAAAATAAAAATTCAATCTTGCCATATCTCACATGCAATTAGTCAACTAATCCAAGGTGAGCGCAAGTTCGAATTTTGACAGCCACAGTGTGAAAATTTTAATTCTTCAACGTGGGGTGACTTTTTACTGTGGGCTAAGATAAGACTTCCCACCAATCAAGTCACTGGATCACTTTAATTTATATCATTTACAATTTCTGTCGAATCAAGAAGTGGGGCTATGTAGACGTATCACCTTTTTGTGTAGGAGTCAGGGGAAACTTCATAATCTTTTCTCTACTCTCTCTCTCTAACCTATTTCTTTTCTTATTCTTCTTGGGTTTTCTTTTTCTTTTTTCTCCTTTAATGGTTAAATCCGTCCAAAAATTATGACTATCGGTGTAATCTTGGATGAATCTAGTCATCCTTCCTTCACTTTTTGTGTTTATACCTACTCGTTTTGCCGAAAATCGTTGTGAAATTCTCTCTAGGCATCCTTTTTTAATATTAAGACTCAGAAGAAAGATCTACTTCGGATCCTTCAAGATTTGGAGTTTCTTTCGATATTTTTTAGTGGTTTTATCAATCTAGACTTGTTCTGGGCCCTTCCTCAATTTTCAATATCTTTCTGAGACAAACTACTAGACGGTTGATATGTTCATATCTTGTAGATTGTTGACTTTTAAGAAAGATATTGAAATTGAATTTCTCTTGCTACTGTTTGGTTAAAGATTGCGAGGAGATGCTGTGAAATTTTTTATTATGTATTTATTTATTTTACTAGTATTAGTATTTTTACCCGGTCCCGGAGTGTGGGATTTTATATGTTATCATGGTTTTCTAAATCATTGTATAACTTTTGTTTTCTTATATTTTCAGAATATCTGTTAATGATAATGTCAATGACTATTTTGTAATGGATAATTTCTTATTTAGCAAAAAAACTTCAAAGTGAATATTTTTTTCGCTTTGACAGCGTCCATCTTTTATAAAATTCAAGACAATAATTTTGAATAGAAACTTTATCTGATTCGCTTATATTGTTATATTAGAGTCCACCTTAAATGGTCTACAAATTTAAATGTTTCACTATTATTTGTATATTTTATTCAGATCAGTCTTTAATAAAATTGTTCGGTGATTATCAGAAGCATCAGCTACTCCGTCATCAATTTCTCACTTAATAATTAACAAAGAGAGATCCTAGACGGGTTGGATCTCCTTTTTTCTTTTTTCTTTTACAATCTTAAACATTAATTGTGTCATGACTCGACTTAAGTGGCCTTCCAAACTTCCTCTTCTTCTTCTTCATTTTTTTATTTTTTATTTTTTTTATTAATATCATTTCAATCCTTTGTAAGTAGTAATTAATTTGGGCAAAAAAAGTATTACTTTCAAAGACAGCTTATTTTGTTTGAAAAGTGCAAATGTAACCCTTATTCAGAAACATAAAGTATAACAGGTGAACTATTATTTGTACTCTCCATAAAAATTATCTATAATTTAAATATACTTCTTGTGTTTCTTATTAATCAAAATATCATTTTAAAGAGGTACTTACAAATTACAATCATTCCTATATGTGGCTGCAAGTATAATTAAAATCTGTATGAAAAAACTCAGCAAAATGATCAAGCTCCTCAAACCCATTTCCCAAATAACATTAAAATTCCAATATCAACCAATATTTCCCACCAAAAAAAAACAAGAACCCTTTATCAGTTTCTTAAATTTTTCTTATTTGAAACGACTTATATTATTAGATGGAACAGAGAATAAATATTTAATTGACTTACCATATCAACTACTTTGTTCATGTATAACTTTTTGCAGTTATATTACATCATCTTACAACTAATTAAACAATGTTTTGTTTTATACTTTCTGAATAAATGATGAATTTTGTGGAATTATTAGTCACTTTGATCATCAACATATTTTCATCTAGCCACTTTGGTCAAAATTCAAGTTTTTTACCCATTTTGGTCACTAAAGTTTTTTCGGTCTGCTAATTTGGTCACTAAAGTTTTTTTATTCTGCCATTTTGATCAAAGTTTTTTAGTGACTTAAATGGCAGAATGAAAAAACTTTAGTGACTAAAATGGTAGGCCTAAAAAACGTTAGTGATGAAAAAAGTTAAAAAAACTTTAGTGACCAAAATGGCAGGCCGAAAAAACTTTTGTGATGAAATAGGTTAAAAAACTCAAATTTTGACCAAAGTGGATAGACGAAAATATATTGATAATCAAAGTGTCTAATTATTCCTACAATCTATTTATTACTTTGATAGAAATAACAACTCAAAAATTATTTTTTTTATATACAGAGAGTTTAACTAAAAGTGTAGTAACAAAGTATGAAAAGCACAAATTGTTTATTACCATATAGAATGATTTTCTCTTTTGGAATATCAATTTTCTTAAGGGTCATGCGTATTTCCTTTTAAGCCATTGTTTAAGTTCTTCTCATCTAAAAAAGAAAACAGTTTTCGCTTAGAGAAAAGAATTACAAGATACCAAATATTTTTAAGCTTTGGAGATTGATGAAGATTGATTATTATTGGAAAACAGAATTAGAAACGACATTTTTTTTTCCAAATTTTCGTCTTTGTGTACTGCTAAGGTCGTGTTAAAGTTTTTGTTGAGGAATTCTTAGCTATTTATAACGAATTTTTTTGACTTGATGATGAGATCTTCAAATCTGGATTCAATGGAAAATCTAATTTATTCATTAACTTTAGTTAACAAAATAGAACTTTCTCTAAGTAAATCCTTAAACATTAAGTGAAATTCAAATCTTAATTAGGACTGCAAATAGTAGTGCCCATCTCCTCTATCGGACAAGACAAATGGAAATATATCAGAAACCAATAAAATCATAAAATGTACCATCTTCATTCTTGAATGTAAGACTTTCATTGTATGTATTTGTAATGCGATAAAATTGAATCTGCAATAGAAATAAGAAAATAACGCAACAATCTAATCTTTATTAATCAAATCAATAGTGAGTTATAATCTCTGGAAGTCTCGAAACAATCAAGAAATCGAAGAAGGAAATGTAACTGCCAGGAGAGAGAAAGTGAGAAGATATTTCTTCTATTTTTGTTAACAAACTGATATTTACACTTCTATTTATACACACACGTGCACTTATTTAGACTAAGTCTGATAAAGAATAAAAGGCTTACAAGGAAAACGGGCCTAACTATTCTACATACAACATTGGGCTTTATTATTTACATTTTAGATATGAGCCCACTATTCCATTCCTTTAATTCTTCTTCCTTTCTCTGCTACTATTCTCTGATTTCCTTCATGTATTCATTTCTCAATCCTATATTCCTATATTCTTTTGACATAAGAATTATGCAAATGGAGGACCTTCTTACTATGTCATCTGAAAGCATTACATTGGCTTTGTTTATGAAATTGCTTTGTGCTGCTCTAGAATCCGTGGAAACCGTATAACATCTGTGGGAGTTAATTAAAAATACATTTAATACTCCCTTGATTTCTTAAAGTAACAGTTAATTAAAAACTGATAAAGTATGTTTAGGTGACAGATAATTAGAAACGGAGGGAGTATGAAACATAGGGAGTGGTGCTATCATTTATGACATTGTGACTGCAAAAATGACGGTATCTGACTCATTATTTTCATTTTCCTTCTTGAAATGCAAATGCAGTATGTATCAGGCCCTTATGGCTTTAGGGGGTCATAAATCAGCCGCTACTATTCTGAATAAAATCCCAAAAGATGATCCTCATATTAACTGCCTAATCAAGGCATGTCAAGAAACTTTCAGGAAAGCTGCCTCGTCTTCCACAGGTGGAAAGAGGAAAAAGAAGAAGGCAGGTTGGTGGATTTAGTCCATATTCTCAATTTTTTTTGCGCAAATGGTCTATGTTCTAACTTTCTTTGTATTACACTCCCCAAACAATTTGCGTTTGGCGGATGTAGTCCTTCCATTCAATTCTGTTAGTTAAATGGGTTATAGAGCAAAAAAATAAATAAATAATCCAAAATGGGAAGGATATTATGGGGAGCTACCAGTAAAGAGGGTTCTGCAATCTGCCATGGAATGACCTTCCATTCTTGTCCCTGTTCTCAGAAACTAGCATCTAAATTGACAACTTAAAAAATTATAATAAATCCTCAAGAACTAGGAATTCCAACTCTGAAATTGCATTATATTAAATGGTCCTTTGGACTTTTTTTAATTGTACAATTTAACATTTGGAAATTGAATAGTAAGTACCAAGTGTTGAACTGATTTCACTTCAGGTACAAAAGCTGGCAATGGTGGAGGAAGAAATCATTTTCTTTGTGAAAAAGGTTGATGGGCTCAAGATAAATTTATCTGAAGAAAAGAAGCAGACTAAGGAATGTGAAATGGTTTTCTTGAAGCAAATGCAGCCCACTTGGGATCAATGGCATTGGTACAAGAAACACTTTTCGAATTCCAATCAGAAATTTAATTAGACAGTTTTTGGGCGTGTTTTTTGGTGGACGGAGGGTGGGGCTGGTGGAGATGGTGGTAGCGGTGGGTTTAAAAAAAAGAACATTTTTTTTGCTGCGGCGGCGGAGGGAATGACTGAGGGTGGGGAAGGAGGAAAGGGGTAAAATGGTCATTTCGTTACAATTTTATTTTTTTGAAGAAAGGGGTAGAATGGTCATTTCGTTATAATTTTAAAAAATTAATTTAAAATTTATTTTTTCCTTGACAGAATTAGACGGAATGACTACATCTGTCATACAAATTGTATAGGGAGTGTAATAACAAGAAATTTAGAATGGGGACTATTTACGCGAAAAATTAAGAATAGGGACTAAATTCACCAATCTGCCAAAGAAGAAAGTGTAGAGAGAAACATGAACAACTTAGATGAGTTAGAATTTTATATTGTAGATTAGCATGGCATGTGAAAATTTTGGCTATTTTTTTATTCTCCAAGTAGCCATATGGAAGTAGTATTAAATAATCATCCGTTCGAAATTGTATGTCGAAAATCTCTATTTAAAATTGAATAGGAAATGAAAGTATGTTTGGAGATAAGCCAAACAAGAGGGTTGTGCATGTTGAAGAAGTTGGAGGATGTTAGAAGCCATTGCCATTTCCAAACTGAGAAAAATGGGAAAAAAATGGGTTTTATTTTCTGATTTTTTTCTTCTTCTTTTAAGATAAAAGTGGGTTGCTCATATATTAGTGCCTTGAGCTTCATTTATTTAATTTCAAAATTAAATTTTAATACTCAAAAAAATATGAGCAATTTTGTCACAAGAATACTTTCTGCCTCACTAGCTATTTTGGTACTTTAACGTAGATTAGTAAGTATGCTGTTCCAAAAAAAAAAACGTAGATTAATAAATACGGTAATAAGAAGAATATTTCATATTATACCAGTAAGTCTTAAGTACATAAATTATTATCTCTTGCTCTATTTAATAATACTTTCATTTAATAATATAAGTTGTTTAGGAAATGTAATAAAAATTAAAAATAAAATACTTTGTTAGTCAAAATATTAATATTACTCTCTTAAATATGACATGTATACCAC
>JAOWBF010000037.1:8073259-8085259 GCA_028566175.1 Vinca major
GGTTGTATTACATAAAATAAAATAAGTTATAATCATATACAAATAAAATAAGTTAAATGAGAAAAGTTCTATATATATAAACTATTTTCACTTTTGTAAATTTTTATTTTAGTTCTTTCTATATTTAACTATTTTTGAATTACTGTTTTTGTCAAATTAGTGTAAAGTTAGTAATTTTTAGCCACTTTTAATCACTTGTTCTACACATATCTTCAACGTTAAAAACTTAAATTGACATAAATGCACTTAAAGCTAGCAAATATGACAAGAACCCGTGTTCAAAGGTGGAAAAAAGACAAATTTTACAATAATTTGACCAAAACATTTGTTCGAAAATATTTTAAAGACATAAAAAACTAAAGTAAAAATTTGCTGAGAAAAACAAAAATAATTTTTATGCCGATATAGAATTATTTTTCTAAGTTAAATATACTACTAACAAGAAGTTGTCAACCTACTACTCTTTAAAATTTGACTTTTGCAAAATCATGTGATTATACTATTATTATTAGCTAATGAGGCAAAACATGTTAATGAAGTAATCAATAATTTTACTGATACGAGTAGAATTTTTATTAAATGTGTGCCTCTAACGTGCCATGTGTCGCCTCCATAGATTTCAACTTTAACTTTATTATATTTATATAGATTTGTCTTTAAATAAAATGTTAGTAGATAAAAAAATAAATAATGTGTAGTCCATACGTTTTTTTTTTTTGTAGAGAAGTAAAAATAAATAAAGGTTAATTAGCTGCAGTAACATAACATTTTGCTTGAAGAAATGGAAAAGCAGAGAAGTGAAGAGATGACCTTGGCTGCCGGAAACCGCCTCAGCACGGTGGTGGAGCTACCACTAGGGGCGGCTGCGGCGACATTCAATCTGGAAAAGCAGTATGCAGCCATGGATTGTTCATGATGGCACCCAATTACTGGGACCCGAAATCCAAGACCCTCCAACGCCCTCTGCGTCTCAGCCTTGACTATGATCATCATCCTGATTATGAAATTTCTTTAACTGTTAAAATCTCACAGCCCTTTGATTCTTCTTATCACTCTCTAAAGATTCAAGTCTTTGGCACCGATTCACTCTCTCCTCATCATCTCCACTCTTTGCTGGTACTGTTCTTGAATTACTATTTCCTTCCCAAATTGTTTGCAACATTTGTACATTTTACTCATAATAAGGAAAAATGATTGAAAAAAATTATTATGATTAATGATTAAAAAGTTATTATTAGCAGTTAGTTTGATAATACATTAGGTGTATGACTCGGAAAGCTGCAATTTATTGATTTCTGAAACATGACAAACAATTTAGAATGTCTGGAAACTTGAAAAGTTGCAAACAAATTGGTATTTGTTATCAACTTTATGAGCTTTCTTTCAATATTTTGTCTGCTACTTGGTATAAAGGAATTGTAAAAAAAATTGCAAGATTTAATTTTTTTTTAAAGATTTTTTATTGCCAGTGGTTAGTTCTTAATCCAGTAAATAATTATTGACGTAATATTTCAAGAAATTGGTTTTTAGAATTGAGTTACAACTTAGTACTCCCTCGTTCCATAATGTAAGTCGTATAAGGTATTTTTTAATCAATATTACTCTTTTAAATAGGACTTGTATACAAGTAATTCTATTTAAGAGAGTAATATTCATATTTTGACTAACAAAGTACCTTGTTTTTGGCTTCCTTAATTTTTGCTAGATGTCCTAAACGACTTTTATTAGAATGGAGGTAGTAGTGTATTTGAGCTAAAAAGAAACTACTCCATTTGAAATTAAGAAATTAAGTGACAACTTATATAAGTGCACTTGAATTAAAGAAATGATTGGATCGTCTTTGCTACTGAAAGACGTAAAGTGTTATTGACATGAATTTTCATTTGTTTGTTGAGTGTAGAATATTTCAACTGTTTGAGAATTCTCTTCCTTATTTCTAAGTAAGGATTGGGTATAACTTTACATGAATTTTGGTTCACTTAGTAGTTTTCTGTTTCTTCTTTATAAATTGAAGGATCAAGTAAGGCGGATGTTGCGATTGTCCGAGGAAGATGATAGAAAGGTGAGGGAGTTTCAGGATATGTATGGGGAAGCAAAAGAGAAGGGACTCGGGAGATTGTTCCGGTCACCAACATTGTTTGAGGATATGGTCAAGTGCATTCTCCTCTGCAATTGCCAGTGAGTATCTTCTTTTCTGTAGGCGCCAAAATTAGTTTTTATCTCACTTTTTTCTATCACCTTTGTTGCTTTCTCTTGTCATGGGAGTAATCGAAAAGAGAAGGCTTTCGTGCCCGTTACTTTGAGTTCTTGAAATTGTTGTTTGTTTTCCATAATGTATGTCAATCTTCTGGTCGTTCAGTATATCTGGAACGTTACAACTTGTCAACTTCTTGTTTTAGCTAGTTAAGATTCCGGTTCCTTTTCTGGTACTCGGTGCTACTTCGATTAGAAAGAAGACATGGATGTTTTAGTTGAGATTTTACCTGAGAGTTTAAAGCCCGTGAACCTCTTCCTTATCTAGGTGGTCAAGAACTTTGAGCATGTCTAGAGCACTTTGTGAGCTTCAGTGGGAATTACAACACCCCTTTACTAGTGAACATTTCATCCCAAAGACTCCTGCTGGAAAGGAATCAAAGAAAAGGCGTAAAGTTAACCAGCGTCCCATAAATTTGACAAACGGGTTACTGGAGGTCAACACTATGCTAGAAGAAGATCCAGACACTCATAGAAGTTATGGTGATGCAAAAGACTGCTTCCAACTGACTGGGGATCTCTGTACAGGTTCTCTCGAACTCAATAAAACTGATAAATCACTGGAACCATGTGACCCTTGTCAAACATCAACTAATTCTCAGTCTTCAGAGGAGTCCCATAATAGAATTGGAAATTTTCCCAGCCCAAAAGAATTAGCCAGTGTCGATGAAACTTTTCTGGCTAAACGATGCAATCTTGGATATAGAGCAAGTCGGATATTGAAATTTGCCCAGAATGTAGCCGAAGGCAAGATTCAACTGAAGGAACTCGAAGAAGCTTGCAGAAAACCAAGTCTATCCGACTATGATGATCTGTTTGAGCAGTTGAAAGAAATAAATGGTTTTGGTCCCTTTACTTGTGCTAATGTTCTCATGTGCATGGGATTTTACCATGTTATTCCCACTGATTCCGAAACTATCAGACATTTGAAACAGGTTCGTCTTCCTTCTTTCACATTTTTCTTTTATTTTCTGACTCGCGCTCTTCCACTAGGAAGGAATCTGATTGATAATTGACATGTTTCGTTACTTGCTGCAGGTTCATGCCAGGAAAACGACCATAAAAACGGTCCAAAAGGAAGTTGAAAAAATCTACGGAAAGTATGCACCATTTCAGTTCTTGGCCTACTGGTATGTGGAAAGCATTCGATAATTATTTTCATTGGAGACGTATTATTTCAGATTCTTTGTATCTCAGTGTTAGTTTTTGGGGACTTTCATCTTCAACAGGTCATAAGTTTGGCAATTTTACGAAGAATGGTTTGGAAAGTCGAGTGAAATGGATCCCTCCTGCTATAAGCTTATAACTGCAGCCAATACGAGACCCAAAGAGAATGGTCCGAAAAAGAGGATTACAGAAGACCATCTCAATGAGTTAAAATCGTAGACGCATAAAACATTTTTATTATAAGAATAATTTTACTACCATTAAATTTCACGCCGATTAAGAAAATTGTATGGGCTAAAAGCATATATATATGAGTTTGTATCAATCACATTATCCTACATAGTGTTTATATCTCCATAACTAGACAATTTTGCACCAAAAAAACAACTATTTAGTAGCTTTGAACTGATTTTTTTTAATCTCGAGTCCTACATTCTTACAAGCAGCAGCTCCAACAGCCTGCAAAATAGCAAACGATTCATTAGATGCTATAACCAAAATAGACAAGGGAACTCGAACAAAATAATATCCGCGAACAAGAATTAGTAGTGACCTCGTTCGAATAGTTCTAATTGGTCGAATATATATATATAATATGGATATTTTATTATTTTTATAACATAAAAATTTATAACTATATTTATTAATCCTAATTCTATTCATTATTAAAATATATATTTCATTATTAATTAAAACAATTAGAGAAAAAAATTAATCAAACAAACTCGAGCAAGATTTTTAGAAGCTAAATGAGTAATACTTGAACGGTTCACAAACATTTTGAACAACTAAACAAACTCAAGCTCGAAACTCTGATTCTCAGTTCGTTCAAGCTCATTTACAACCCTACTCCCTAAAGAACTCTAAATAACGCTGCTGATAAACCCGTTCATCGAGTCGCGTGGGCTTTTTTTTTTGGGGTCATAAAGATGCTCTAAATAAATACATTTTCTTCCAGAATTTTTATCCTCTTATCTGCAATAGGATGCAACCCTATTGCTGTGAGGACTCTTTAACACTACGAAAGAAAATGAAGGAAATGCATTACTTAGCTTTCAGAAAATACAACATCCAAGTCATGTACATACTCGTCCGTCAGGATAGAAATATATAGCAGAGAGTTATTACCATAACTGTAGAACTGGAATCTAAATCAGAAATTCTAAGTTCCTGTGTGAATGCATTCAGAATCTTATAATTAGTCGCGTGCGAATCTAAACCATGAAGTCTAACTTCATTCTGAATCTTATAACAAGTCACAAGTATGTTTTGAAGGTCAAAGTGGCATAATATTTTGGTAGAACAAATAAGCATTCATTATTGGCCTCAAGTGCCAAAAGGCAAGTAAAATTGATATTGGATGGCTGCATGTTCAATAAAAAGAAAGCAAGAATGAGAAGATAACATACTTTCATCTCTTCATAGCTTATGAGAACACCTGTTGCTGGAAGTGAGAGGCCTGCAAGAACCTCGCCCTGAAAATATTTATAGCTCAACATATAAATCATCAAACATACATCAAGTAAATCTTTTTTAATCATTTTCAATATTGACAAATAAGAAATTCAAAATCAGAAATATAGGCTCAAATCCAATAAGAATCTTACACGTGGCAATAAAAAAGCATTGATTAATTCCCTAGACGTTTTGCCCATTAGCTATATATACAAGCCTTAGGTAGCTATGGAGCTAAACTATCAAGGAAAATAGTTCATATTATCTATAGTGAAGAGATAATAACTATATTACTAACCTCTTTATATAGAGTTTTTGTATTGGTCTCTAATATTAGAACATTAATTTTAGAGACCAGCTTTATAAAAAGGAAGCAAAATTTTAGCTTCAGAAACAAAGATGGACAAGATCAAAGAGAACATGAATGCCAGAGAAATCTCACCTTCATGGTCTGTTCGGAGGACAAACTAATTGTTTGTATCATCTGCAAATCAAACCAAAATATCAATTAGTTAAACAACTGTGAGATATCAGCAGTTAAGGGTTTTAGGCTGACGTAAAAAAATATGCAGGTCTTATTCCATCACCCAGAAAGAGAAAACAGTTAAAAGACTGGAAAGTATAAGCTCTGTTTTTTTTCTCTCCTGCTTATGGATTGGGGGGAGGGCGCAATGGAACCTGTTATACTACAGTAAATCAAACTAAAAGTTTAAAATTTGAAGGCCATACTCCTAGAGGATACAAATCTCCTACACCAACCACCACAGGTAGGCAAGCTTTTGTTAAACTGACAGAAAGAAAAAAAACCGTGCAACATCTGCTGATAATAAAAGCAAAGATTCTTATCCTGACCAAGAAAACAGGAATTCCATTTTAATATATCCAGAAGCCTGAAGTGTAATAAAAATAAAAGTAGCATTGACAAATCAATGAAGTGGGATCAGAGAAACTTGTTTTGAGAAATAATCCCTACTCCAATTAGCGTGGTAGTACGTCAAGAAAAATGTTTACTTATTTACTTTACCTTCGGCAAAATATCTATGATCTTCCTCACCTCTTCTTCAAATCCAGTTTCACCATCTGGTCGACTTCATCAATCATCAGGTACTGAAAGTTCAAAAAAAATCAATCTAGAAGTTAGCATGCATTTAAATTTAAAAAAAGAAAAAAACGAGTAGTTCATCTTGGTACCATACTTTATGTTCATCACATAAGTTACACACCAACCAATCACAACCAATGAAGTGACATTTTCATCCATGTATTGTCTTGTAATTACTTGGGACTAAGGCTGGTTTGTTGTTGACTTGTTGTGATGTGTGGGAAAGAAAATTATGTGATGAACACAAATTAGTCAATGACCAAGATAGAATTATTCCAAGAAGACATTTCAATGCAAACAGCCATGCGGAGTAGCAAAAGACAATTTGAAAGAAGGTAGGAAACTACGGAGGCAATGCATGGTGTGTCCATACAACAAATAGTTGTATATTGAAGGGAATAAACATATAAATGATATAATATTATACCAAGACACAAAATATCAAAAAACACGACGTCAATACAAAGAGATTGCACTCCCCCCTTCAATGAAGCTTGATATATTAACATTACGAAAACAACAACGTTTGAATTTTATTCTCGCATAAGATCTTAACATGTATGCAGATTCAGAAAGAATTACTATTACCCCAGACCATTGTCCCAGGTCTATTCTAACTGTAAAAATCAGCTTGAGTCACAAAAAAAGAATAAGAAAAGAAAAAAAAGAAGTGTAACAAAATCAAGCTGAAAAACCGAGAGAGAGCTTTAAAAACAAGAAGAGGGTTTTACCAAAATTCTGTAAAGATGGATCTAGATGCTGCAAAATATCATACATCACTAAAAATTGAAGCAATAATGCTAAATTATTTTCTTCAGCTGAAAATTAGATGCCTTCACCCCAATAAATCATATCTCAAAGTTAACAGTAGATGGTAAAGACCACGCTTCAGAACGAACAATCAAATCACATATGTCAAACGTAATAAAGGCCATTTCAATTTGCATGTTCATTTTTTGAGAAAAAACTTTATGAAGAATTTATTCGAAATTTTCATTTGCGGATTTTCACCAACTAATCGCTTGGCAATTAGTAGAACATTTGCAGTCAAGTTACTGAAGTATTGTTTGTAAAAGAGAACAATCTAATTGAACAGTTGGTATAACATCAAACCATTAACTTAAAACATCATTAGCTCGTTATCAGTTGAAGCCCATGTATATTCTGAAAGAATCAGCAAAAATGATAAATTCAACTGATATGACGTAGGACCAACCTTTAAGTTTCTGCAGATCAAACCTTCAGCTTTCTGGAGATGGTCAAGAAGACTACTAGGGGTTGCTATTAGCAAATTTACTCCTTCCAAAGTCATTTCCGGTGAATCAAACCCGAGACCCCCCACCAACTCTACAGTTAGTGAATGATACCTCAGTAGGGATTTTGCAAAGAGATACATCTGCAACAGTGAAACCAAATTGACAAAAAAGCATTAGATACAGAATAATCAGGGAGTCGGGAAAATTATAATAGAATTTAAGATATGTTAGTTGTTAGTAACAAATATAGAGTCTAGTAACATTTGTATGTTTGTTTCCCTAGAAAGAATTAACCGTAGTCAACAAGCAGTAGTTTTTCCTGTCCTTTAATACTTGTTGCTGCTTTTCTAAAACTAAACCTTTTCTCTTTTACAGTTCAATAATTGCTTGACAAATCAAGCACAGCATATTAGCCACAAGGTCAAATATATTGGCAACAATGTTAAAATAAATGTGTCAAGTATCTAAACTGGGGACTTGTAGATTATACTCTGCATTTTAATTAGGGTTAATTACATTCCCCCCATATTTGTACAAACTACAAAATCATCCACCTCTTTTAACACACATTACCAATGCATCCTTATGACTAACATCCATTACCGATGCATCCTTATGACTAAGGTCAGTTAACTGATGTGACAGAAACAAAGCAAAATGCAAAATGCAAAAGACGAACGCAGAACGCTATGTTCTGCAACCACCCACCCAATCCATGTACAATTTAACCAATTTAACCTGATTGTAGAAACCAAAAACATCTGTTGCACCTCCATGCTAAACTACATTTCCATCTAAATCAAAATCAAGAGGAAACATAACACTTTTGATATTGTATGCCCAATTCGTTTCTCATCCATATATTGCCATAAAAATTAAAACTCTGCCAATACAGTTAACCAAAAAGAAACAAAATAAATCCGCCGAGCACAACCACCAGGAGTTTTCCCATCCTCTTTTCCACTCTCCGGTAGCTTCTCTGGGTATCCATATCAGAATTGTACCCAACAACCTAATTATGCCAACGCAGAATAGAGCGCAAAGATCAGATCCAGGACTCTCTGCGGTGGCCCTTTGAAGAGGCACTGAAAAGGAGTACGAAGGTCATGGACTTAAATAGAAGGAAAAAAGCAGTGAAGTTGAGTGATTTCCTTGCGGGCAGAGTCGAAGAAGAAGTGGCCCAATCGGAAGAGAAATCAGTAACCGAAAATTGTGAGCCAGTCATGGCAGAAGAATGAAGACAATAAGTGGCACCGTGTATAGAGGTTTCTGGAGTTTCTGTTTCCTTTTTCCAGAAGAGGAAGATACGAAGGAAAGATAGATAAAAATCATTAAATGAAGATTCTTTTTTATTTGATTTAGGGATGTGATAATTCAAATTAGGGTATTATTATATTGGCGTACAATTACCTCACAAAAGTGTACTTTAGGGTAATTGGAAACCTTTTCTAATAACATCATTCTGCCTAACAGAAAGTTTTAATGGAACGTAGTAACAAGATTTATCAGTTATACAAGAATATGACGGGATGTTTTTGTAGTATGTTCAAAAGAGAGGGAAGATTTTGTAGTTTGGACAAACTTTGAGGAAGAAAAATGTACTTAACGCTTAAATTTAAGTTGAAAGACACGGGGGAAAATAATATCACACAACTTACAGCATTTCTTGAATATGACTTCTCGCTGCATGATTCTTATATCATGTTTCACCAACATTAAGTAACAAAATAGTAGAGTGCTAAAACAAATTAGGGAAGTGAGAGGCAGTCCTACACAACTGAGAAGTAAGAGCTATGCCATGGATGAAATTCTCTCGGAAAATCGCGAGGGTCACCACGTGGAAAAGTGACAACAATGGTTATGTGGTGCTTGTGTTGTGGATCCACTACTGCCAAATTATGATCAGAGCATTGTGAGGGTTGCAATTATGGGGACTCCTCGGACAGGAGAACAGACTCTTTGGACCGTTAGACATATCGCGTCTAGGTATAAAGATGTGTTTTGGCGATTGTGTTGGACAGTTCATGCAATGTGGGTGAGTTTGAGAAGGACAAAACCCGTGGATATATGGGAACTTGATAGTACTAATGGTGTTGACAACTATATAATGACTTTTAAGGATTCAGATAATAAAGAGCTCAATTAAATTCTTAAGTTTGAGGTTGAAGTTCAGGATGACGAAAGGGAAAGTTCAGTAAACAGAGAAGAGGAGGAATATTTGGATGATGATGGTCCACCAGCGTTGGCCTCATGCCCATGTGCATCAGTTACTTTTCTCAATTTACCTCCAACAGTTACACCCTGCACATTTAAAAAAAAAAAATTTACTACTTGTTCGTAATTTCTGGGTGCCGGACAGAGAACTACATGTCAAGCATCAAACATTGATTTTCAGACACATTTATAGTTACAAATCAACAGAGAACTAATCCATAAAATACAATACCTGCAAGCTATATTCACGGAGTTTCTCATAAAGTACATCAGCAGAGGCATTTAACTCCACTGCAACAGTTTCTTCTATAACATCTTCAGCCAAAGAGTCTTTGGTTTTCTCTAATACCATGGTCTCTAGTGCAGTGAATTTTCCAGGCTCTGACGAAGTATAAACCATCAGCTAACAAATATTTTATCAAAATGAATAATTGATATGCCAAGGGCATTTCAGATAATAAAATTGTAAAACTGATCATCATATGCAAATGAAAAATAACTGAATATGCAAATATAGCAAAATACATTTTTCTAGGTCTTCATTATTGTTCTCAAAAGCGATGGACAACAACTTCATAATCCAACAATAAATCGAGGAGAATGATAAACAGGGAAATAAAATACAAAGGAAGAAGTAGAAAGAACCTTGAGAAATGACTTCTTCGATAATTTCAGCAATATCTTGAGAAACCATCTCTTCATTGGCATTCAATTTATCCCCCACATTTTCAACTACCTCCTCTTTCTTGGTCAGATACAAGTCAGCGCCTTCTGTATGACAATATTCATCCAGTGATAATCATAATTAATTTGAGCATGTTTTTGCACTTATGGTAATGCAGTTGTGAAAGAAACAAAAGATTAACTTACCACTCCTTTCTTTAATTTCATCAGCCATTTCAAGAAAATTGACCTTTGTCTCTATCTCGTGTAGCTGCTTATTCATGGATCGCACAATTTTTGGTACTTCTTGATTCAGCAACCACCTAGGCAAAAAAACATATTGTCGGAATTCAAAAAATTTGTTAGGGAAATTTTCAATGTTAAGGTTACTAAAAGAAATTTCATTTTAAAAAAAAAGTTGCTAAAAGCATTGGCACGTTTACAAGGTAAGACAATTTTTTTGTTGGTATACTTCTGTGAAACTATAGAATGAGAATTCTGAATGCAAAGTAATAACATATTCATAGTCCTCTTCCTTTTCCTCTTCCTCTTCCTCTTCCTCTTCCTCTAGACTTTCACCGTCAAAATCTCCCTCCATGTTACCATTAAAATTCAAGATCTTAACTAAGATATTCCAGAGACTATCATAACTAATTCATATTAAGACAATTTCACGAAGCAGACCAGTAATTAACTACTAGATTTTCAGTTGCTGTTAATCAGAAGATCACGATGATTAATGGAAAGCTTTAAGTTGTAGGAATTAATTCGATACTCACAATTTTAGGGCTAAATCGGAAACATCAACGGTTGCATTATCAAGTCGATGCAGGACAATAGTTGACGATTTGGCTTCCAGCTCAACGTCAAGCTTAAATCCTCCTTTGTTTAATTCATTCATCAAATCAGAAGTTGTTGCCATGTATCTGTATTGCTTATCCTTCTCCGTCATCTAAACCAAAAGCGGATCAAGTAAAACATCAAATCAATTCATCAACAAATTAAGTTGAGCAGAAATACAATCATCAACGAATTAACAGCAAATTAAGTATAGCAGAAATCAATTCATCAACAAATTAAGCGAAATCTGTGAAGATTATTGCAGCAGAGAAAGTTTCATACCAAGATGAGAAGAGCGTATCTAGGGGAAAGGCGGTGGAAGCGAGTGAAAATCGTGAAGATTACTGAGCAATATTGGGCGTTATTTATATATAATATAGTGTACGATTTGAGAAAACGGTTATCGAAGCTGTTAGGTGAGTCAGTTCGCAGAAATTTAAACAAGAATGTACTCGCGGGAAGGAAACTGGGATTTAAAGTATTCTTTACTGGTCCTGGCAGCGCTTTTTCTATTAAAGTACTCGCTCGCGCTTTTTATAGCTTGGGTAGCTTTTATTTTTCTTGTGTTCTTACAAGTCGTATCCTCCCCAGTCCGATAGAAAATTTTAAAAATATAAATTAAGATAACTCAGCAGTTCGACTAACTGTGAGATTTGTTTTAGCCCACCACACGAAGTCACTGGAGGAGCTTTTATTTTTCTTGTACACAAAAAGGCGATACTCACGTCCCCAGGGCCCCCACCGCTCTGATCCGACAGACATCCTGGAGGATATAAATCAAGGTGACCCAGCGGTTCGATTGGTGGGAGGCCTTGTCTTAACCCACTACAAGAAGCCACCCGCACATTGGAGGGTTGAAACTTCCACACTGCGGCTGCCAATATTCGAATCTACGCCCTTGTACACAATCTACCACCCTCGAACCAACTGGGCTACCCTTGCAGATAGCTTTTATTTTTTTCCTACACAAAAAGGCAATACCCACGCCCACAGGGCCTCCACCTCCCGATCCGACAGAAATTGTGGAAGATGTAAATCAAGGTGACCCAG
>JAOWBF010000037.1:8106025-8127247 GCA_028566175.1 Vinca major
AATGTTTTATAGCTTCCGCTGATGCATGTATAAGTTTTATGTTATGGGTTCTGTGTTCCGTTTGGAGAAACGGAACGTTGCCAGGTCATTTCCCGGTTACGGGGCGTGACAGCATCGGGGTCACCAGAACCCACACAAAAATTCATTTGGCCATAAATTCCAATGGCCTACTGGCGATGCCTCATCTTTACAAATTGTTGTTATTGTTTCATCTGCCTTAGCCTTGACACTGATGTGGATCTCTAAACACTCTGCTGCACCTGAAAATTGGCCATCAAATTATTATTATTACTATTGTTGGAACATTTAATCTTCTCTTCACTTTTTGTTTTTGGTTGCAAAAGAACGGTGAATATATTCAATCGTCTATTGCACAAAAAATAAATAAATAGAATGACTATTTACTTCGACAAATTTAAAGATCACGTGAAAGGGTTTCCATTTTCTTCATGACATCAAGAGTAGAAAAAACATAACTATCTCTCAAATCCATGGCGGATATGGCCGTTCTAAACTTAAAAAATGCCCTTCATAATACAAGTACATAATTTTTCATACCGAGGGGCGGTGTCGGTGATGGAGTTAGCGTGGTGGTGGTTGACAATTGCGATGGTGGGCGTGGAATTGAGGGCGGTGATCGGTGTTGTAGGCAGTGATTGGTGATGGAGCTTGAGGGAATATGTATGTTATATTTCGTTGAAGAAGGAAAAAGATACCAAAAAAATGAGTCAAAAAATGGTCAGATTTGGGACGGACATTTTTTTCTAGGTAAAATGCATTTGCAGTCTACGTGTATCATTTTGGCTGGATTCCGGCGCGAGTGTGGTGGTAAGGTCTCTTCAAGTTGTTCGTAGTTAGTTAGAGGATTCTTTATGCTAAAAAAACGAACTAGGTCAATCATTGTGAAAGTGAAATAATTGAGGGATGACTATGGCAATTTTATCTTTCTCTAACATTTATTTTAAAACCTAACTCGCCCGTTATTCCCACCACGCCATAGCAATAGCACACCGCTCCGCAGCTCAGCTTCGCCTCCCACCATCTCCCCCGCCCTCTCCTCTCCTCCATCTCCGGCGAACCTTCTCCCCATAGACGCCGAACTCCTAATCGATCATATTTTTATCCTCTAATGACTGTATTCTGAAGCACGAAGAAGCTGATTTACTGTAAAAAGAAAAAAAAATGGGAAGCAGGTCAAAATTGGCGGGAATGGAGGTTCCAATTATAGGGAGCGATTCCATCAAATGGTTTAAAGTTTCAGTTCCTTCTTCTTTATCCCCGTCTTCATCTGAATTCGCTACTACTCTTACGAGGGACTTGGGGTCCTGCTCTGTGATTAGAAACCCTTCTAGGGCTGGAAACCCTCCTAACTATCTTTTCTGGTAACTCTTTTTATTCTTATACAATGTTTTTTTTTTTTGTCTTTATGCTATTAGTTTGTTGAATGTAGTGTTTGGGGCTACGTTCAAGTACGGTTAGAACCTTGGAACGACATCTTTATGAAAAAAAGAAGAGTAAAGCTGAGTACATCGGGATTTTCTCATGTTCTGGTTACGCCAGAGCCTTGTGCACTGGGTACGACCATTTATGCTATTAGATTGAAATTGCCATTGTATATTGGCTGCTTTGCGTAGCTAAATTCGATATTATTTCGTTTAGTTGGAAAGAAGAATGCTTGTTTTGAGCTGCTGCTTTAAGACAAGTGCAAAGTCGGCATTTTGTTTTGGGATGGGGTGGAGATAGGGGAAGGGTGGATTATGTTTTGTCATATTTTTAATGGTCAGGGTATTCTCGATGATCAAATTTGGTTCTTGGTTTCAGCATGGGTCAACTGAGTGATGACCACTTCTAGATATGTTTTTGGCAAATACTTCTAGGAATTGGTCAAAGTTATTTTTTTGAAAGCCCTAATAACTGAGCTAAATTGAAAGTTGGTCCAGATTTCCTTCTTGTGAAGTAGTCTTGATCTTACTACTATTGAATAGAACATAAAAATGATTAATTTGCAGGGGAAGGTGCCTTTAGACTCATCTTCTACTGCCAATTCTTCATTTGCGCATCCTTATTGAACTCTCCTGATTTCGAAGCAATTTATTTATTTATCCTCAAATACATACATAGTTTGATTGCTCTCATGTGGACTGGAAGCACTCGAGTACATTCTTTTCTTAAACCAGACCTGATTTTATAATATTAGGCTTATTAGCTTAACTTGATTGGACGAAAGCTTTTCTTCTATATTTTTGAAATGATAATTAGAGAGAGACGATGAAATAATAAGCATAATTATTCTTAACAAATCATATGCAGAGATGAGTTTAGGAAAAGAGAAAAGAGAAAAAAAGGAAACTTTAGGTGCTTCTGTTTTCTTAATTATGCTTTAGTAAAATTTGCTATCTTTGTAGTGACTTTATCCATTTGTCTTACATTTCTTTTTGCCATTTGGAGTCAGAAGGATTATATCCAATGTGTTTCCTGTAACAGGAAAATTACCAAGAACCAGCCAAATATGCTTGATATATTAGAGATGTGTGGTTCTAAGGAATTCCCAAAGTTTGGATTACAAATTATATTCCCAGATGTGCTTTTCCCATTTGCTCTTATATGCAGAGATGAGGTTTGCTTCTGATAAGTTTTATGCATATGTCTGTATGCATATGTATTAATTGCTGAAAGTTTCTTGAAATGGAAAGTTTTGGAATATTAAATGCTTCATCTTGTTTGCAGACCAACTTGGGTTCCAAGAATCAGTACATGCTTTATACAGTCACAATATCTGGGGTTGCCTACCTAATTAGACTCAAAAGTGTAGACAACTATGCAACTCGTTCTTGTTTTGGTTCAGACGAGGTTGTTGAGTATGACACGCAAATGAATTCTCATTGTGGGAATATAACAGCAGTAGCTGCTTATTCTGAACGTCTTATAGTCGGGAGAAATGATGGGTCTGTTAATTGTATACAACTTGGCTTGCTTGATTCTAGTTCACCAGGTATAGTCTAATTGTTTCTTCATTTTCTTTTTAAATGTCTATATATTTCAATCTTAATTTTGTTCAATGAATCACTAGGGTTCAGTTATGAGCTGCGGGGGGATGAAACCGGTTTTGGTCGATTATGGGGTATAATGTCAAGGTACATTTTTCCTTTCGTGATGAACCTTTTATTGTCATAAAGCGTCTGTATCTTCTGTTCTTTGTTTACCTTTTCTCTTTTTTTCTGTAATGATATTTTAGCAGATTAGAAGATATTAATTACCGTTCTTCTGTCTTATTTTTGTTATTTTACTTTAATATTGGGACATGGTTTCAATATGTAATCCATAAGTTCCTTTTGTACATTAAAATTTTGTAGCTTCGGGGAATTAGTTTTAATGTGATTGTTATGCATGATTGGCGCCCTAAAGTCACTCTACTCCAAAATTTCCTGTACAGCTTTGGAAATTACTGTTTGATGGAAAGTTTGCTCTTTTAGATGCACTTGCTTCAAAATAATATTTTTTTAGATCCCTACTTGTGTGCTCATGACTTTCTTATTACATGCAACGATGTAAGGATGCTTTTTGTTTGTTTTTAAGATAGGGAAATGATATGCTAAGTGATTCGTTCATCTAGATGACAGTGTAAGATCGCTGTTTACGGGTTTTTCTTATGTGAATGTGCAAGTTGTTCTTCTGATCCGAAATGCCTTCAATTCCATCCAGGAGCAGGATTGCACCTGCAGTGCAAGATTTAGTGTTGTTCGAGGTGTACCAGAAAAAGCTTCTCTTTGTACTTTACTCTGATGGGATCTTCAAAGTTTGGGACATTGCAAATCGTACCAAAATTTTCAATCACCTAATCACTGTTCCCATGATGACAGGCAAGTTCATGATCTTTATTTGATTTGATGGAGTTCGGTAATACTGATTTAGAATTAGGGGAAAATTTTCTTCTCTTGTCATCATTCAATTGTTTTCTATTATTAGTTTATTACTACTGTTGTAATATAAGGAACTTTCGTACAAAATATGACTTATTCTCTTGATTGTGTAACATATATCCCTATAGTGTCCTTTCTTTTGGGAATAAAAAAGAAAAAGAATATGTAGGAAAATAATTCATATACTACCGAAATATTTGCATTTTACCTCAGCTGTTTATATAAAAGTTAACTCAGCAATCCTATTAGGAATATAACCTACACATGCTTATAACTTTATACAAGAAAATTTGGTCGTGTGTTGAAAGACAATGGCTACAACTTGCGAATAATACATTTATGTTTATAACTTATTGTGGGAATAGTGTATATTAATAGTTCATGAATCCTGTTGGAATGTAACACTTAGACCAGCTGTCAAGACAACTAATGTATTTTACAGTTTTTATAGACCAGGCCTCCTTCACTAGTTCATGCTATTGATAGGTCATACTATCTTTTAGTTGAATTAGAAGTGCTTAAAAAGGCAGCACAAGCCTTGCAGATAGGCAAGTCCTAAGAGCCTGGCGTCGTTTCAAGTGAAGGGGTGAGATACCAGATAATTGGTTCAAGTGGAGGGGTGAGAGACGACTCATCAAGGCTCTTAGGATTTGGAATGATCACAATTGATTGCCCCAAGTTATATCATGTAAATCAGATCTTATTACGATTTATTGGTTATATACATCAAAACGTGCAAAAAGCAAGGAGTAATAATCTTCTTTTGCCCATCAACACTTCACAGGGTTTGTTTGGAAATTACATATGCTATTAGGTAGTCAAATTGTTAAGTTTCCCATGGACTGCATACCAGTTATTAGAGGGTGGGCTGCGATAAAGCGGTTATTGCTTTCATTTGTGTGAATTTCTGGTAGTGAATAAGCGATAATATAAAACATACTTGCTTAAGATCTAGAGTCATGAAATAAGAATGTCATGTGATAGATTTTAGTTTCTTGAGATGAGAGAAATTTGATGATTGAGTTGGTATTTGGCTTTTTTATTCAGTTTTATACACATTTCTTATTCAGCCTCTGCTCCTTTAAGTTATATTGATTGCTTTTTTCATTTTATTTTTAAGAAGTATTTTGTTCTTCTGAATCTTGTATTTTCGTTTCAGGACCTATATTTGTCAAGTTATGGGTGGGTGAAGCTGATGGGGAGAAGAATATTATTCCATTAGCAGTCCTTCACAAAGATGCTTCGGTATGTAATACCTGGATAAAAAAATGGCAATTTTGAGATTGTCTATAGTATATGTTGGGACAATCTGGGTTGTTACTCGTTTTCTTTTGTTCAGAAAACTTCAACATAAATTAACTTCTGCTCAGCAAACAGAATGCTTTGAATCTTGGTTGTAGTACTTTTTTATTCCTCGTAACTGTTTTCATCTTAGGCTCTTTCCTTCAATAAGTCGAAGTTAAATTATATGCCTCAAAGTGAAGAAAGTAACTCTAAAAATCATTTAATCTCATCCATGTATATTTACTATTATAACCATGTTTAATCATCTTAGGATACCTCCATCATTCAATTCATTTTGATTTTCTGCACTATATATCCACTTCATCTTATTAAAATATTACCATATCGATCAGGAAAAGAGAATATTAGGATGCTTTCTGTTTTAGGAATATTTCGAAACTTGTTTCATGAGTCATTGGCATTCATGTATTTTATGATTTTCGCATTTGTATTGACTTGCTGTCTTTTGGTAAATCTGAAGGGAGTTAATGCTGATATGATATCCATATATGCCCTGAGTTTTGATATTGGGGATAGGATGTCGTTCACAATGGAACCATCAATATTAAGCATCTCTTTGGATGAGGTAAGGGTTATAATCAGCTCCATGTGGTGGTTTTTGTATTGATCACATTCTTATTTTCACATTATATTTTCCGTCATGGAATACTAAAAGGGTGGACCTATTGATGTCAAACTTACTCCTGAGAAAGTTTGGATACTCAAAGATGATGGACTGGTAATTGAGGAGCTGTTTTCAAACAAGTAAGCATTTCAATGCCTTCATGTTACAATTATATTGTCTCTGCCGATGGTTGAGAGTCCCATTTATCCTGATTTTGTATGATAATGTGAAGCTATATTCATTCAGTTATACTTGCAATTATACATGTAAACCACACATGCTAATATTATTTTATTGGTTGTTTTTGTGCTGTAAGGGAGCTACATACATTCAATTATACTTTAAGAAATATGTGCTAGGGAAAGGAAGACTGGAAGAAAGCGCAAAATGAAAGATGATGGAATAAATTCAATCTTGATGGGCTCCTTTCTGATCTGTAAATTTTGAAATGAAAATTCCTTTCTGGAACTATTTTCCTAGTGAACCAAACTGCATCTTTTCAGTTATGATTTACCCAACCTTTGTTAATCTTAATAGTAACTCTTTGCTGCAACATTGAATTACATTCCCAGTTATGTTTTTAATCAGTAAATAATGCAAATGTTGTTTTATATGATTCTGCAAGTAACTCAATTTCTTTGGGCAAAGCTTCTCTGTTCCATATCACTTTATATTAGGATTCCTTTTCACTGCCACCTATGCTTTAACACACATTTTTCCTGGATATTAGGGGCATAGCACAAAGCTACACGTTGCAGGACGCATTTGTTGCTGATCAACTCTTCCAAAGTTCTGAACATTCTTCAGATGATATTCTTTGGCTTATCCAAACAGTGTTTCCATCTTCAAAGGTACTCTGAACATATTAGCTTTATCAATTTTGTATCTACGAATGCATGCAGGTTTACCTTTTGCCTTGCGAACATGTAGAATCTTCTATAAAAGTCCGGAGACATGCAGTAAAGAGATGCATTTTGGTATTTGTACAAGTATTTGAGCATGAAAATACCTGCTTATCTCCTCGTGCCAAAGCCTCAAAGATTTAGATCTTCTGTGATAAAGATTGCTGCCTTTGAAGATAATATATCAAAAGAAAATAAGTTCCTAAAGATAACATTGCTCTTCAGAATTAAATGTTGCTGTTCTATACACAATTAATTACATTTCTATGGTTCATAGCTAATGCATACAGCTACATATCTAGGATATTATTCTAACTTTTTCTTATTACAAACGAGAATGACTTGTGATGCCTCTCATAAGGTCTATGATACTTTGTAACAATCCTTCCATGCTTCTTTCTGTCCTGTAAGGCTTCCCTCTTTCTTGCATGTTAACTCATCAGAATATATATACTTTTCTTGTCGCTCAATTTTATTAATAAGTGCTATCCTGGGTTCAAATGTATTGGTGCATGCATCTCTGTGATATTTTTGCCATATCATATCTTCTGTGATAAAAGGAAATAAGTTCCTAAAGATATCATTCATCTTCAGATTTACATGTTGCCGCTCCATACCACTTTAATTATATGCTTCTATGGTTACATAGCTAATGCACAGAACTACACATCTAGGATAAATATTCCAACTTTTTCTTATTACAAAGAGAATGACCTGTGGCGCCTCTCATAAGGTCTATAATCCTTTGTGTGACAATCCTTCTATGGTTCTTTCTGTCCTGTAAGAGTTCCCTCTTTCTTTGCTCATCAGAATATGAGAATTTTCGGCTTTTCTTATTGCTCAATTTTATTATGAAATGCTATCCTGGTCTCAAATGTATTGGTGCATGCATCTCTGTTATGTTTTTGCCATATCACTTCCATGAAGGTTGGATCTGATGCCTTGTTTATATGGTAATGAATTGTGGTAATATGCAGCATCTAGGATACAAACTTTATGTGAAAGGTTCATGTTAGTTATATTGCTGATGTAGAAGCTGAATTCTTATTGCAAAAGGAATTGTTTAGGAACGATTTTCTTTGATAGGCTCAATAAAACAAAAAGAGTAATTTGCTGTAGGTCTTGTAAGATTATAATTCTGAAGGTACTAAAAGCTCAGAGTTCATTCTGCAAACTTCCTAATTCAACATAATTTCTCGTTGTCATTGAAGTAGTTCTACTTCTGTATGCTTATCTGTGTAACTTCATTCTTTTTTCTGTGTGACTTGGCTTTGCTCATCAACAAGATTTATCATGGTTAACCAGTTTGTGGCATTTAACCATCGACAGGATCAAATTTCAGAAATTTTGTCTTCTATTTTCTTACAAAGGGTGCTTCTTCCTGGAGTTTATCATCATGTTGCTCTGAGGACAACATTACAAGAATATAACAAGCACTTCACTGATACTGAGTTTGATTCATTTACAGTAGATGGACTGAAAAATGAAGTTCTGTCACTCATTGAGCATGAGGTCCTCTTTATTCCCTTTCTTCTTTTTTACTCCCTCACTCCCTCAGTCCCTCCCTCTTCACCCCTTTCCCGAGAACAAGAAGAAACTTCAGGGAAATGAATAACCACGTGTATATTGCAGGGTGTCTATGAAACTCCAGTTTCTGTTTTTCATTTTTGGAAATCCTTTTGTGCCCGATATTACAATAACTGGTGCAAGATAAACGCAGCTTGTGGTTTGTTTATAGATTCCTCCACTGATACTGTTGGTGTGATCAGGAAAAATTTACTCTCTGTGGGCCGTTTGTTGGAGGAAATTGAACTTTTTGTGTATGGTATGGTGACTCTTCTTATTTCATGGTCCTATTTCGTGCAATCGTGCTTATGAGCTTCAGAATTAGTTGTCTTGGTTATTACATTCTCTTACTAAAACCCTTTTAAATTTGTTTACCATCAGGTTCTGTAGATGAACTTTGCAATACAATTTCTGTGCCAGAATTGTCTGCTGGAAATGAAAGAGAGATTCTTTTTGAGGTACTCCAGTGCATTAGTAGTGTTAACCAGCATCTAGGCAAAGCTGCTTCAGCTATATTTTATGAGTCCCTGCGTAATACACAAATGGTATCTTCTGAAGAGGTTCTTCCTCGACTGCTGAAGATCTTGGAAATTGGTTACGCTCCGTCGATAGCTGCACCCCATATGTCTGAACTTGGAACTGATGTTGCATGGGAGAAGGAGGCGTTCTATCACAAAAACCTGAGGAAATTTTCTATGGACCTGTTTCTCTCTCTTCATTCTTTGTGCAGTAGAGCTACTTCATGGGGAAAAGTTTTGGATGTAATACAGAGCTATTTAAAGTTTCTAGTGCCACGGAAAATTGTACACCAAGTGGATTATCAAGCATTCTTCAACATTGATGTTCCTGTTACAGTGCAAGCTACTTCCCAAGTTGCTAAGGTGATGTTTGAATCTGCACTTGATGTACTCATGCTGCTGAGCTACATGGTTAACATAAGTGGGCAGGTTAGTTGATCGTCTCTTGTATGATGTGCAAACAAAGCTTGAAAAGCGGGAAAACATTTATTCTATCTTTTTTTACGTGAGATATTAGCTTATTATTGAATCTGTCGTAGTTCCCGGTTCAACTGTATTTTTCTCCTTCTGTGCCTCTTGAACTGAATGTGTGAATTCTCCTGAAATGGTTTCCATTTTTCCATCTCTTATTTTGGTATGTTGGTTAGAAAGGATGTTTGATAACATCAAGTCCTCTATGCTACAAGTCTTCGATAACTTGCTTATGACTTTTAACTCTTTTTTCCTAAGTAGTGGAGACACTTTTTTCTTTGTATTCTCTTTTCAAAGAACTCTTCTTTAAAATCCAATAAGGGACACGAGTTTCAAAATGTATCCCTTGGTTTTAAGGAAGGTCATTAGCTTTTGTTTCCCTCACATATCAGACTGAATTGTTCGTGGATGATGCTTAATTTGGCTCATTTAAGTGCAGCTCAGTTTATCTGGCTGTATAGATCAAGGTAGGAATCAGCTCGTTTACGTACAAGTTTGCTTGCGTAAGTTCGTTTGGCTCATTTAAGTTTGTTTACATGTCAGCCGAAATAGCTTTATTATTATTGATTTATACAGCGACTTCTATTTTATCCATGTTTTATGTCGAGTATAACATATTTTCTGCTATACTGGATATAATATATCTTCTAATTGTCATTATTATAATATTTCTTCATTTGAAGACATGCATATCAGTGGTAGAATATTTTCATATACCTTTAATCTTTCGAACTTTTAAAAACTTGTTTAGATATCATATTTATATGAATTTTTAAAAGGTCCAGGGAAATACATTATGTGTTTAAATAATTCAAGGAACACCTCGATCTTTAGTTATTGAATTCATTTTTATTGTATGGGCGAATAGCCTGTTAATCAACATAATTTTCTTCTTTCTTTGGGCCCTGTAATGCACTTTCTCTTGATACGCTGAAACTATTTTCCCAGCATACGTGGCAGTTTCATGATTGGAAACGAGAAAAGGAATCTGTTGTTCAAAAGTTGGTTTGATTCCGTATAAGCATGTGCTTATGTGAGGATTATGGTGCTTCTAACATGGCAAGCTCTTCAAATGTTTCTGCGCTTCCGTACTTGTCTATCTCTATGCTTGTCTTTTGGTTGGTTGATAACCTTTTGAATTTACTGGAATTAGTAGTTTGATGCCCTTTTGATAACACAATTGGAAACTTCGAGTGGTTCATCAGAATGATTTAGTCAATCGTGGAGTAAATCATTCTCTTTACTTTGCAGATCCAAATGTCACATGCTGATGTTTCACGAATAAAACTTGACCTAGTCCCAATGATACAAGAAACTATTGCTCAATGGCATATCATTCATTTTCTTGTGACTACTCCAACAGAATCTCCTGGGGTCGAAGATTTTAGTTCTCAACTTTCTTCCTTACAAATTGGTAAGAAACTTTCAACCTTGAACAAAAGTGTCTTTTCCTTTGCTGGTGTTGTGTGTAATCTCTGCAAAGTTTGTGGTTGTAGGTCCACCTATGCAATTAAGTCTGCATGTTTTAATTGTTATGATATATGGATGTAAATATATGTTTGTGTGTGTAATGTATAAGAGAGAGTACTATTGGTAATTAGATCTACAGGTCAGAGATACAACTCTTTGAGTTTGATTTGAAGTGTGCTTTTCTTTGACGTTTGAAACCAGTAAAGGCTTCTTAGTTGTCAAAAGCATCATATTTCTGGGGTTTTTATGTTTGTTTTTGGAAATGTGCCAACAGGTTCTTATTGTTAAAGACTTAGAATGCTATGAAAAATAGAGTGATAAACTAGTTTTAGGTCAGAAGTCATACAATGTCCATTAGAAACTATTCAAAGGATTTAAGATTGGAGATATATATCCTTATCGTTTATTTCTCTACTAATTTTGGGAATTGCTCCAACGTTTAGATGGCAGCATTGATAAGAGTTCCTTGAATGAGAAGCTTGGAAAATGTGACTTCACATTGGGTTTCATCCTGTTACTAAGTCTTCAAAGTTATTCAAATGAGCAAGCCCATCTCTCTTCTACATGCCTTCCTAATCCGAGCTGCGTACTTACTTTAGTACAAGAATTTTCTAGCTGGATAATTTGGGGAAGAACTGGACAAGAATCTTCTGTTTTCTTCATCCGACCAATCGATCTTGCTTTTATCTTTCTTAGATACAGCCAGTATGATGCCGTTCAGGTTTGTTTTTGTGCTTCGGATATTGTATTAAGGTATAGCCATGTTTTCTTTGTATTACGGTTAGGTATGATGACCCTACTTCTATTTTATTCAGTATATGCTCTCCTTGGTTGATGCGTATTCATGGAAGGAGAAAATATGTGACAGCATTCAGAGTGTTGATGGGGAATGGTCAGTGATTCTTCATCTCCTTGGTTGCTGCCTTGTTGCACAGGCAGAACGTGGATTGCATGGTTCATTGAGAGACAGAAAAGTTTCTGAAGCTGTTCGATGTTTCTTTAGGTACACTAGATTTAAGTATGTGGTCTTCTATATGATATGAAACATTCATTAGCTCCATTTCTTCTGATTCATTAAAAGTGAAAGATATTGTTAGTACCTTTGGCCAACTCAACATACTTTGCCAGAGACCGAGGTTTCTTTTATTATTCTTTTCTTGTATGGTTCCTTATTAGTTATTCTTTCTGAATGCTGGCTAGGTGTGTAACTTACGGATAATTTGATATATACCTACAATATGTTGTGTGAAAATAAATAGCTATGTTTTCGCTTTCCTGAAATTATGTTTCCATATCATCTTCATTTTCTCTTCAATACAATAAGGATTGAAAGGTGCATTTGCACCCAAGCCTCTTAGGAGTGCTGATGTTCTTGATGTAATGTATCAGAGCTGCATCAGTTCAAGGAGCTCCTGACGCTTTGCAAAGTTTGCCATATGAAGCAGGATGGGCTCGTCTCAGTTTCAGTAGGTTTACCTAGATGTTCATTTAATTCTGATGTTTTTTTGGTTTTATTTATGTTTCTGAAAGATGTTCTTTTGATGTCCCGGCTGGTTGTAGCTCTCCTGCTTCATGGAAGCTTCATTACTATCAATGGGCAATGCAGATATTTGAGCAATATAGTATGAGTGAAGCTGCTTGTCAATTTGCTCTTGTGGCACTTGAGCAAGTTGATGAAGCTCTTGGATCTGCAAATGGCAGATCTCCTGTTCATGGTGAGTCAGCCACTGCAGTCAAGGGACGACTTTGGGCTAATGTTTTCAAGTTTGCTTTGGATTTGAATCGTTACCATGAAGCATATTGCTCGATAATATCAAATCCAGACGAGGAGAGCAAAAATATATGTTTGAGGCGTTTCATAATTGTTCTTTATGAGCGTGGTGCAATAAAGGTTCTGTTTCAGATTCTTATTATTTCCTTTTCTTTTTAAATTCTTCTTTCCTGCTCACTTCTACCTTCACGTGAATGGCTCCTTGTTTCTTGGAAGTAAGTGCACTAACCTATCTTTAGGACCTATACCGGAAAATGTTAAAAAAGAGAAATCTCTATTGCACTACGCAAAATTTTAGGTAGCTCAATTCTTTTGGGTATATTTTGGTATTTTGGAAGCTTAGGGATATCTCTAGGTAATTTAATGGTTGAGCATGCTTATTTTCATTGGCTATTATAAAAGAAAAAAATTTAGGAAGGGAGTTGGGCCGGGGGGACGGATTCTTGCTATTTTTCTGTGTAATCCTCTAAGTGCTTAGAGGCGGTTCCTTTTCTTCTTTTTTTGGGGTGGGGGGCTGTATGTTGAGCGGTATTGTCCTACTACTGATTTGGTTCTTTTACTTTGATTCTGCAGAATAGCCGACTGTTATCATATGATAGATTAATGTTTTCATTTCTTGTAGATTCTCTGTAATGGTCAGCTACCTTTTATTGGCTTAACCGAGAAGGTAGAGCAAGAGCTTGCTTGGAAGGTATGGACTGGTGACTTACATATAAAGTATTTGGTGCATCTTTAGATGCTAAAAACTTCCTGCTGATTTGAGTCTGTTTTGCTGCAATACATAGGCAGAGCGTTCTGATGTTTCAGCCAAGCCAAATCCTTTCAAGTTGCTCTATGCTTTTGAAATGCACAGGCATAATTGGCGTAAAGCTGCCAGGTTCATTTACATGTATTCGTCTCGTCTTAGAACTGAAATGGCAATGAAAGATCATCAGCATAGATCTCTGGCTCTGCAAGAGAGGTTGAACGGCCTATCAGCTGCTATTAATGCCCTGCAACTTGTTCATCCTGCTTATGCTTGGATTGACTCTCTATCCGAGGACTCCACTTTCAATAAAGATGATTATCCAAGTAAAAAAGCTAGGATAACAATGCAAGAACAATGTAAATTATCCATCCACATTAAACGTTTCTTTGAGATATTACTGGAATGTCCGTTGGTCATCCTAGTCTTAGCACATAGACACTCTTCTAAAGCACTCAACCATGACATTTCTTAATGCTGATTCAGCTTCTGGTTGTTTTCACTTTTTTTGCGCGGAAAAGCAGCTCCTAATGATGACGTGCCTCCCAAGCAGCATACATGTTTGGAAATTGAGAAGCTTGAAAATGAGTATATTCTAACATCGGCAGAATATCGGCTCTCTCTTGAAAATATCACATGGAGTTTTACTGGTATGTCTGTTCATGCATTCATAAATTTAAAGGATTTTTTTGTGTTCCAAGAAGTTCAAGATGACATAAAGTGTCTTACTTGTACCAAACTCGGTTTTGAACCTCTGATTTCTGTCTTTTCCTTTGTTTGTGCAAGCTACAATTGCATAACACTGAACAAATCCTCAGTTGGAAAATGAAAATCAGTGACAGGAAATATTATACTAAGATTTTAAGTATGTGATTGTTTACATGTATACTTCTCTTCAGGTTTTGACAAACCTCCATCGAACTTGGTTGACCTGTTGGTGGATTCAAATTTGTATGACTTGGCTTTTACAGTAGTTCTGAGATTTTGGCAGCATTCAGGGCTGAAGAGGTACTTATAGATTTCCAACTTTACTTTACCAATCTTAAGCTATAACTATTCACAGTTTATTAGGCTCTATATAACTGATTATTATGTTTCTGCTTCAGGGAGCTTGAAAGGGTCTTCTCTGCAATGTCATTGAAATGCTGTCCAAATGAACTGACCTCCTCATCATTCGGGTTAGATGTTTCGAATTTTTATATGGTTCTAAGTTTTCCATTTATATCCGACTAAACTTCTTGCAGTTTCTAGAATTTCACTCAAAACTACTTTTCAGGAATCATAGGGTGCAAGGTTTTCTTTTGACGTCAGCTCAGGATGATTGTGGTTTCCCTGATGTGGGACCTGTGCCACAGCAATCGAAGGGCAATAGCCAATGGGAAACACTTGAAATTTATCTTGTCAGTATATTTCTTCTTTCTAATTGACTGCTGTGATTAAGAGACACTACTATTTGGCTGTGGATAATGCAACCAGTTTTCAAAAGCAGAACAAAAGCAGTTTTTGGTTAATGTTTGATGATTAGCAGAACAAAAGGCACAATATACTAGAGTGTTCTCTGATTAAGCCCCATTCTATCTGTTACGCATATAATATGGAATAGAATTGCTAAATTGATTAAACAGGAACCTGAACTGGTGTAGTAGATTCTGACCCTAGAATCTATTATCTATAGTGTCAAATGCAGTTAAAAAGCAAAAAGACAAGCAAGTTCACTTTTGATGCATTAAACGGCTAGTCAATTCTCTTTGATTGTTTGCCTCAGACTACTTAGCCCTGGTTTCTGAAGATTGAAAACTTCATGAGAAAGCTGGAAAAGTTTTGCATCTTTTGTACTCCGATGAAATGTTCAATATGCAATTGTAAAACCTAAGTACTAAATTGTTTAAGTTAGCACTGGATAGAAAAGATTTTTTTTTATTCATGACCTTAAGCAATTTGAATTGCTATTTCCATTTTCCTTTCTGTTTCTTGGATGGACATGTTTGTAAGTGTCCTTACTCTGTGTGAGTGGTGAGAGAGGATCAAATTAATGCTTGATTTTCTTTTGTTTTATTTACATTATTTTTCTACTGTTCCAATTTTTTTAGATGTATTTAGATCTGTGTTTTTGTATGTAGAAGTAATGATCTGAAACCTTTCATCCAATCAGCCTGTTCCATGGCAATTGCTCTTATCGATAAACAATTTGCTGAATGCAGGGAAAATATAGAGAATATCACCCGAGATTATCTGTAGTAGTTGCTGAAACTCTTCTAGCATCTGATCCTCGGATTGAACTTCCTCTTTGGTTGGTAAAACTGTTTAAGGTAATTTTTCTCTGTTACCTTCCAAAACAGGCACAAAGATTAAGCTCCTACTTTGGCCAGGACAAAAGTTGCTAACCTCAGAGATTTAACATGAAATTTATGAAGAGTAATAGAATAACTACCAGTGTTTAGTCCATTATAGACTTATTGAACAGAGTAACCAAATATTCGAGTGATCATTCAGATAACTGCTAGTAACATATTGCGTATTCCAGTGTTGTCAAATGGCGCCCATGGCGCTATGGCGTGGCGGCTTTTGCAGACACTGGTATATACGCAATGGCGCCGCCGTGGCGCTATGAATTTTGAGTTATTTGTTTGATTCATGTTGTTTTTTGCTTTTTATTATATTTTGCAGTGTTTTATATATATTTTGCATATTTTATTTTGTCCGCTATAAGCCGTTATAGCGTCCGCTTTAAAGTTATGGCATTTTTTTGGCTTGCCGCCATGACCCGCCATCCGCGATTGACAACACTGATCCTAATCTTAAAAGATGGAAAAATGCAATCACTTACTGGAGAAACTCTGAACGGGCAAAATTTAGGTTTCCCCTTTCTGCTATACTTGATTAGTTGAGTACCTTTCTTCAAAGCAATGAGTGCCTTCAAAAGCAAATGGCAAAGAAAGTTAAAGCACCAAGCACATTCATATATCTTTGACAAGAAGGTGGTGAAACTAAGAAACTTGAAAGATGGACTATCCTAAACATGAACCAGCAGCATAAATCACAGATCAAATAAAAATATATTTCCAACAAAAATCACTTGTCTTTGCCTGTCAATACAATTCTTTTAGAGATTCTAGAAAAAATATTTTAAAAGAAAAATATGATGAATATGGACAATCCTTTCTGCAGAGCGCTCTTGCTTTATGCATAGAAAATAAAATCCTTTAAATATTTCAAGATCTACCCTAACATCTAGTTCACACTTACAACAGAAAAGGCAAAATTTTGTTAATAGTATCATCGTTGAAACTTCAGCCAAACATTATGCCCAGGTACTTCGTTTCATATCTTTCCTACATGGATAACAAAAAAATCTTATCTATATCTTCCATTAGTCCAATTGAAAATATATTATGATTTGTCATTGGTAAAAAAATATTTCTCTAATATCACTAAGTAAGCTCATCTAAGTTCTGCAACTTTCATATGACAACTAGCTCCCAAAAAACTTAATGTCTAAGTGCATCTTGTCTAAGTGTATATGACAACTAGCTACCTCAGCTACTCATAATATGAACCCCAAGTGCATCTTGTCTAAGTGCACGAAAGCTGCAATCTTTTCTAAAACATTTATAAAAAAAAAGAAGCATAAATATCTTCTCTCATTAATTTTTTCTTCCCCACTGGTTTTAACCTCTTAGTGTTTGCAAGAAACTAGTGCAAGCATCCTCCAAAGTACGCGCACCACAAAAGAACCAAAAGCTATCAGTCTTAAGATATTGATAGTCCTAAGATTACAATTACTTTAAGAGAAAACTCCAAAATTTTGGCACTAAACAAAGTTCCCAACTTCCAGCCATATCCATTTTGTAATGAATTAGTAAATATTAAGATGGGAAAATTAATCAACTCAGAATAGTGATACAAGTTGTATCTTTATCCTAACAGACATTTTGTCAAACACTTGCTAAGCATCAAATATTCATATTCATATTGAAAATTTTGAAAAGGGGGGAAGTGAAAAAATACCTGCTCAATGTCACGATCAGGATTGCCATAACTAACAGGATCTGCCATTCCATCTGAAACAATTCTTGGGCAGCCACCACAGAACCGTTCTTTTCGAAACCATCCACATAGTCTTCTTCTTCATAGATAATGCCAATGCCAATACAATAGCTTCTTCCTAATTTGACCTATCATCAACTTCCTCAATAACCCCTTTTCCCCTCTTCTTCACACCCTACCACCACAAAACTTCAGCTCCAAATAAAAAAAAAGTTCTTTGATTTCAACTAGGAAAAAAATGCAGCCTTTTGGTAAAATTCAAGAAAATTAGTGATCCAAGTATCAAATTCAACCAAAATTAGCCCAGAATTTATGAAATCGTGTTGAATGATTGAAATTATTAAAAGGGTTTCTTCCGATTACAGGTCATTAGAATAGATCAGAATCAAGAAAAGAGAGAATGAAGAAAGAGAAAAATGAACAAAAGTTGAGGAGAATGTTTGCAGAACAACAGAGTTGGGCACCGATTTTGGCGCGCTTATTTGGCCTTCATAACCACCTTAAAAATGCTTCTCAATTTTTTTTTTAATATTGAACTATTATAATCTTTTTTTAACACATGGATAAAATTAAAATAGCCAATGTTTTTTTATTAATTAGCATAATAATACTACTACCTTAAAAAAAGAATGGTTTTGGAACTCAACCCGATCTGATTGGTCGAACTAGTAATCCAGTGACCCGATACTTAAAACGATACGAGTTAGGTCTTAAACCCAATCAGGTATAAAAACGCTTTCTTTTTTTCATTTATTATAATTATTATTGCTTATTGGGTAGTTTTTTAAGATCCACAAAATGTTTACTAATGTAGAAGTTAGTCTGAAATAACAATATGAATTATTTTACTTTAATTGTGTTTCATCTCATATTAGACCACAAAATTTGAAGTTTGAGACCCAATTTTCTCCTACATACAATTTAACTTTTATAAAACTCATAACGACGTTTTTCCTAACTAAATACTATCTAACTAGACACAACCAGGGTTAATTGCTTGTATTATCGTAGCTAAATGCTTTTTTTGTATGAAGATAATCCAATAACTATTTTTTTTGGGGACAAATATGAGATTTTCAATATAATTTTGTGGGACCATCAAAATATAACACAAAAAATGTAACCCAATGAAATAAATGTCCATAGACGAAATCATTATTGTGCAAAACCATGCAAAATTCAATGAAGAAAGTATCTAGGACACGTGGAATCACCATACTTGTATACTACTCTTCCTCTTCCGTAACAAATTGACTATCCACTTTCCTATTCGTGTTAAATAAAAAATAAGAAAGTAGACATTTAATTTGAAACAGAGAAAATAATAAGTTATGAGAAAATTGCACCATGTGCAAACAAATTGAAGCTTGAACCCCAGCTAAACCTATATTTTGCCCTTTCTTACCACACCTTACTAAGATCAATCATCAGCAGTCCAACATTTCACTGAGGGGCAATGTATGCAAGTAACTCTGAGAAACACATTATTTCTTAAAGTATAGCTGGATCTTTGTATCTCTTGAAAACACTCTCAATATCAGTCATTACTTCAGTTGGCAAAGGTCGTTCGACTGACAAAACTGCCCCGATGTCTTCTTTTAATTGGTCCACTGAAGTAGCGCCTATAATTGTACTCGTTACAAATGGTCGGTCTCGGACAAATGCAAGAGCTAATTCTGTAAGGGTTAGCCCATGTTTCTTGGCTACTTCAAGATATTCTACTGTTGCTTCCTGGAATTCACACAAATATGGGTATTAGCTAGGACTATCAAACGGCGCTGTGTTCATCTCATGTGAAAACGAAATGCAACATTCGCAATGAAAAATGCCACAAAATGGAATTAAGAAAATAGGTAATAGCATAATTTTGCTACCCAAGAGTTGCACAGCTTATTACTTGGAATATTTCACCATGTTTGAATATGAGCAAGCAAGTATAAGCATAATAAATGCAGACATTTTAGGGCTTCGGACGTGAATTTGACCATGATTTTGAATACTATCACTCTGATTGAAAATGTCATAGGTGTTGCATAAAAATGTACTACATGCATTTTTCAGTATTTCCAACATATGCAAAGATGTGAAGCGTTAAGAGTGATATCCATTTTCAACTTGAGAAAGCAAAAACTATACATACCCTTGCAATGGATGCATTGTATCTATCCATGTACCCTGGGAAAAGACTAAGCCTTCCTTTCTTTGCAGCTTCAGAATCAAGATCTAAGTACTTCCCGGACAGCGATCCACTGGCCAGAGGGGAATATGCGAGTAAGCCGATGTTACAGTTGTTTGGATGGCATACTTCAACAAGATCAACTACAAAGCACCAAATTAAGCCTATAAGCTTGATGGACAAACCTTAGATTCGTCAAAAGGTTAAGCTGTGTCAGAGAGTAGGGGTATTTAAAGATTATTCGATGGGCTAAGCTTGTTAAAATATAATAACGATGTCACAAATTTGAACTTAATGATAGATGACCAAAAAAATTCTCCGGAAGTTAGTTTGTTAAAGCACTGTTCTTTCAATAGTGTAAGCGTATCTTACTTGAAGAGCTAAAAGCATTTTTCAATTTTGATTTTAGATATCAATTCCAAGCTAAAACCTTTTCTTTTTTTAAAAAAAAAAATTTCCCCTCCCCAAGAGGATCAATAGTGGTTCACCACTTGCTATCCAGCATGACTCGAACTCCCGACCTACCAGTTGGAAGATTGCTTAATGGAATCCTCAAGCATTTGATAGAGACATAAGGATTTTTTTTGATATGGACCTGGTCCACATGGACCATCTGGTCCAGAATTGGCCACATCACCGCAGGATGAGGAGAAAGACAATTCTGTAGTGATGTGGCCAATTCTGAACCACATGGTCTAGTAGACCAGATACACAACAGAATGGTTCAGACATAAGAGAACTTACTTTCAAATCTACATCTAACTAAAATACTGTAGCTGTTTTGAATGCTGACAATCTTTGGGAGCCCTTGATCTTTAGCCGCATGAACAAATTCCATTACTCCATATGAAGTTTCATTTGAAACACCAATGTAGCGTACCTGGAAAGATTTTTAAGAATGCGCCTTCAGAAAACAGCTGGAGAATACCAGCAAATGAGGGATATAAGGGAAGTTAACGTATTAAGGGCTTTGAACTGCTTTCTTTGGTTCCGATTCAGGTAAATTATTTCAAGTAGTAGGAATGGTGGAAATCATGGTCTTTAAGCTATAATCATTTAAAAGAAAAATATAATCTCTGGTTTTTGTATTGCTGGAAAACTACCTAGACACTCGCAAACAAGATCATTCATTCAACAATATTACTGCTGGAAAAAAGTCTTCTTAAAGAAGAAGAAAAATAATTAAACGCATGTTCGGCCATGATTATATCCAAGTCTTTCAGAGGATCTTTGTTAATATCATGTTTGAGTATAAAAGATATAAAAAGGGGATATCCTCCTAAAGATATTTCATTCACAAATTGGATTTCAAGACATTTTGCAATCTACCTGAGTTATTTATGTGGCAAAGTCAGAATTGGGGAAGAGGACAAAAGAACAAAGATGCACTAAACTTTTTTGCAGTACCTTTCCCTCATCTATGAGTTCCTTAAAGGCCCTTAGTTGTTCAACAATTGGAACACTTGGTCTCCATCCAGAATGATCATAGAAGAACCCTCCAAACAGCGGAACATAGCGGTCTGGCCTGAAACAAAAGAACACCATAATAAGTGGAGAGAGATTGAGATGGTTGCCGGAAATGAAGGACGAATTCAGAATAAATATCAGAGGACGTTAAACATCTTTGAGTGGAATTGTGAATGGAATGCTGAGTCGTTTAATTTTTAATCCTTAATGTAAGAATTTATTAAAATAAAAGAGTTATTTTAGAATTTATAATAATTAAT
>JAOWBF010000037.1:8143736-8153937 GCA_028566175.1 Vinca major
TCCTTGAACCACAGAGACAGGAGAATATCACTTTCAACATCCCGTAGGGATCGACAATTTATAGGACCATGGGCGTATCAACCGTCCTACAAATTCCCTCGGGAAGATGTAGAAAGATGATAAATGGCCCAGATCAAGTCCGGGTTGAAAGAATTCTCCTAGAAACGTAAAAAAATAGTCTAGAAGAACAGTAGAGAACGCAGAGGAGGAGAGAAGAGAGAGTGGGGGTGTGAACTTCCTATAAATATGGTGGGTTTTTTTTATGACCCATCGTAAATGTGTTGCCTAATTAGCTTCTTTTATTACTCAAATCAAAGCTCCCATTAAAGCAATTTCTTTTGTTTCATCATTACTACTCAAACCAACGGCTTCTTCTTTTTCTTCATTATGACACACTCTCTATACGTAGCACAATTCTCTAACTCACCACTCGCCCGAGCTTAACCCTTTTTTTTTTACTCCGGTGAGAATTTTCTCCATCTGGGTTTTTGTTAAAAAGTTTTTTTTTTCTTCTTGTTTTCAATTTTTTTTATTTTTGTTGGGAAAAGGCGGTTTCTTGATTGGGTTAAAGGCATATTCTTTTATGGGGAGCCTCTGGCAATTGGGTGGGATTAGTAATTGTTTTCTTGGTATATATTTTTAATTGAAAGTTGATAACTTTACTGCTTTCTTTAGGTTTTGTTTCAAGAACTTCTTTTTATGATCATAGGTTGTCTTATTATTCATAATGTATATATAACCCACATATCAAATAGGCGTGTTTTACGCAGAATAATATGCAATGTGTTTATATGTATGTTTTTCCTTCTATAATCAGCTGTTGAGGTATTGGGAGTGATTCCATTTCATAAGTTATCTATGTTTCTCGAAAGAAGTTTTCTAGTAAAAGAATGTTGGAATACACATAGAAGATAGGAATTAGATGATCGTGTTGATAATAGGTTTCTTTCCCCGGCCCCTTTTGAGGCTCAGAGCTGAGAGGGGAGGGTCAATAGATGTGAAAGGTCCCTTCTCTTCTTTCCTGTTTTGTATTCTTAAAACTCATTTTCATATTGATGCAGGAAAAAAGCGTTTGCTGAGTAACTTTTTGGACCCAGAGAAGTAGCATATCGAACTGATTATGGCGCATTTTCCTTGTGAATGATTGAAATTTCTGCAACATAACAGGTCTTAACCTTCTTTTTTTGTTTTGTTTAAGGAGTGATTTATTACAGAACAAGGATACATATTCTTTAGGACTCGTCTTATCTTTCAAAGACCTATTCTTTTTTTTAATACTATTTTCCGAGTGATGGGGAAGTGAATGGCGGTTGCCTTAGTTGAGGAGTCGAGCTATCTGTTGATTTAAGAGTGGCATTATGATTAGTTATAGAGTTTTTATAACCTATAAAGTTGATTTAGTATGTTTTGAATTATTTGTGATGACCACTATAGCACTATCTTCAAGTGCTTGCATGGTCCAGAGATAAGCTTTAACTTCTTAAAGTTGGCAAAAGCAATGTCTGAATGATCTTTCTTGGATCAAATAGTTAGATTTACTCACCCTTCTTTACTGTTCATCAAAGATGCCAGATTCAGGTGATAAGTCGGAGAAAACCAAAGCAAACACTGTTAATCATGTGAGGGAGGACAGTGAGTATGTGAGGCTTGTTATTTACGATGAACCATGGACAGCTGAAGTTGATATTTCGCAATCTCAAGTTTCAACTAAAAGGTCTTTTGAATGGTGGATCAAGGCCATTCTATGGTGTTTTGTCGGAACAATTCTTGTTCTTATTTTTGTGAAATGGGGATGTCCATTTCTCTTCGAGAAGGTATGTGCTTGACTTCGACGCTGAACTTTGGCTGCTTTCTGTGAAGTTGTGCTTCTCTAACTCGTTATCCTTACGGTTCCTCTACGCTGCCACCCAGGCCCTTGTCTCCATCCTCCCTCATCCCCCAACACCAAAACTAATAAAATGCAGGAATAGAAAGGAAAAAGAAAAAGAGGATCAGTCCTGTAAGCCCAATCACAGTAGGCCATTACCTAATAAAGTTCACAAAACTTAGGCAAGACAATATGAGTGATCTGAAGTCCTCATAATGTATTCACTGCCTTCTTTTTTAACAAATAATTTATCCGCATTAATGGGATACAGCTGACAGTCTAGCAGAATTATGTGACATCTAACTGTTCTTAAATAATTCCATGAGAATTGTTCTGTGAGACAGACACCATGCTATACTCCATATGTATAAACTGGCTGAAAGGGAATGTTAGTCCTGATGACTGGCTGATGTAAACAACTTAGAGCGGATTTAAAGTTCGATTCTTTTGCTTCAATGTACCAAAAGGAAAGGGGATAAAAATGCACGGTGCACTTTAAGTAATGCTTGTCTTGCTGTTTTCTGAGAGTTCACTGAGGTTCTTGCAGGAGCAGCAGATACATTCTAGAAATGTATTTGTTTTAACTTTCATTTTTGCAATCTTCATAATTTTGATGAGCGCCTAAGTAAAATCACGACTCTGTTGGAACCCGTGTAATACTAGAAACTTGAGGATTATATTTTCATGTAAACAGGGCGTGCAAGTAATATAGCATCAAATGAATTTTCATAACCTTTTTAGCAGTGGTTTGTCAAAGTTTATTGCCATGTAGCAATTCTCTAATAGTTTGATTTAACTTTTGTTCTCAGGTTTTTGTTCCAATACTGCAATCTAATTAGTGATGAATTTGATGAAATCTAATTTAAAGAAAGGAAGGAAAAAGGGGATTTAGATATTTTTTAGTACATGTAACGTGACACTTTCTATTAAGGAGTAAATGGCCAAATATCATATGTCCTCATTCGATGTCCCGTTCCCTATCCTTAGGAATAGATGTTTGCTACATGTTCATTTTTCTTTTACGGTTTCACTATTTTTGGTTTTTTTTTTTTGAATGAAATGTATTAGAATATCATTAATCGGAATATGGATTACATATGGTAGGAGAAAACTTGGTGGTTCTCAAAACTATTGAGAAGAGGTTTTAAACCTCATTGCGTGATTGGCTAATCTATTGAGAAGAGGTTGAAGATTTCTAGCCGGATTAAATGGGCAAAACCAGAACCTATATGTCGGGTAAGATATAATAAGCCATATTTAACATTTTAATTTTACATAAATATGGATTGAAACTTGTATGTCGGGATAAGATATAAGAAGACACGTTAATTAGAATAGTATTAAATACCTTTATTAACCTTTTAGAATTAGAATTGAAACACAAATACTCCCTTCATTCCTAAATATAACGAAAACACATTAACACTTTTAATATATATGTATGATTGAGAAAGTATATAAATTACAAACCAAAGGATCAAGAAAGTGATATTTGAGGTATGTTTTGATGGGTAGGTTCTATAATTGATGCAGAAATTTCATCATTAGGGTTTGGTTGATCAACCAAAGAAATTGATGCAGAACTCTGACTTCCATATTGCAAGGAACTTCCTCTTCTTGATTCTTTTGCCCATTTCAAAATAAGCTCTTGTATGTATGCATCAAATATTCCTTGTTTAAACATACTACCCATCTGCAATCATTAATCATATCTCATATAAGCAAAAATAATTTTTCAAAAGGCTTGAGTATGAGTATGTAATCTTTTACCTGTGTGACTAGAGCATACAAAGGTAAAGTGCTGTAACTGCAAAGAATTTGAACAATTACTCTGCAAAAAAATGAAATAACCATAGTAAGGTGACGGGTTCAAGTACCTCAGTAAGCGACTTCATGTAGAATTAATAGACTTATCTGCATAGATATATACTAGACTAATCCGGTTGATACCCAAATACTGGTCTACCAAACAGAAATAAGGACCAACCATATTAAATACCGATCTACTAACTAAACATAATAAGGATCAACCAGAGACGAAAGTGAGGGCAAGGGCGATCATGGCCCCTAACATTTTTCAAAATTACTTTCAGTTTTGAATTTTTAAACTTTTCAGTCACTTATTTTCTAAATTCGTTTTTCCAAACTTTTTTTCTTTCAAAAAACCTTACAGTTTCCTGCATAAAAAAAGTAAAGTTCTGGTTCCGTCTAAATGAGATCAAGAACAATGAGATCAAAATCAAATAAAATCAAAAGCTATGAAAATCAAGGGAATGTTAATTTGTTTCCCATACCCTACAATCAATCTTGGGATGACAAAAGCCAATTCTTCCATAATGCATGATCTGAACCCCCTAGTGAACTTCAAAACAAAGAAGAAAGCTTAGCATTAGTGTACTTTCTAATATTAGCAAAATATTCAAGAAATTTTAAATAATCTAAAATGTATTCATTAACTTACCCAAACCCAGATAAAGAAAGCAATCTCAAAAGAGTTTTGGAACAAAATGAAGTGAATCAAGTAAAGAACAAGAACTGGTCTATTAAACCAAAACAACTCATCAGAAGGCTTCACTGATGTAGCAACTCCCTTTTCACTCCTGCTTTCTGCTACCTCTTTAGCTAACTTGGTTATTATGTATTCCAATTTACATCCCACCACAAGTAATAGCTGCAAATTTCATCCCAAAAATATATTATTAGTATATTGTATACTGTTGAAAGTTGAATTTGAGTCTAACTTGGTATTTCAAATGGGGGATTGACCGAGGAGGTATATTATAAAAAGAATTTGAGTCACCTAGTTCAATGTTGAGTTACCAGCAACTATTTGGTTCTGCCGCTTCTGAACCGATATGGGTCGTCAGGTCGTTTGAGCCGACAATTAAAATAGCTATTTAAGAAGAATAGTTTCTGAACAGCTATCTCAACCGTCAGATCAAATGACTTGACGGTTTAAATTAGTTCAGCACAATGCTAACAAAAAGTTGACAGCACTGGAACCAAAGTGCACATGTAGATATCCAAACCATCGAACCTCACACATAGAGTTTGCAAGATTAGATATATGCAGGCATAAACGGATCTAGGGAAGGGACGGATGTGTAGTCCACCCTCAAGAGTTTAAAAATGATATATTCTATTTTTACGTGTAAAATAAAGAAAATAACTTTTATTATATTAAGTTTTGTCCTAATACAAAATTGTTGGATCTCTTCTGTATACAATAAATTAATATTGAACTATATGACTATGATAAACAGAGTAAATGTAGTACGGAGATTGATTCACTTACTATTAGAGGTAGAAATGATAACCAAAAATATGTGTGCCACCCTACAATTATTGTTTATATAAAAACATAATTGTTAGTGATGAAATTATGAAATTTGATAAAGAATTGGAAAGGAAAAAGGGATTCCTATACCTGCTATGTTCATCAACAAAAAGAGGATTGCAAAGAGCCACAAGTACCAACTGTTTCAAGATGTAATTACCAAGATTTAGTCTCAAAATTATTATTTTTGTTTTAGGATTAGTCTATTTTTTTGTAAATTAATAAATTTTTAGTTTTACCTTATACCAACAATTTTCTTGAAATCGTACTCCAAAGTTCGCAACATGTACTTGTGAAAATCAAAATCAGGCTGTGTAGGACAATGTGTCTGGAGAAAGTTCATACCAAAAAGATAAATTAAATATTCAGATTAGTCGATAATATTAATTAGTATTAATTATTAGTTGGGAATTTTGTAAAAAATTTCTATGAAAATTGATAGACAGGTAATTCGTGTCAAGTAGACCTTATTATTTCTTAACCTATGCATTTTAGAGTCTTTAATCATTGTCGGAGCCCACCATATGTCTAATATTACAAAACTTAATTGGAATAAATTGGTAAAATAAATTAAATGTTTATTAGGGAAAAAAAATATTGATAATTTTGACAGATTGAGTTACAACTCTCTTAAGATTGTTGTGAAAACTCTCAGTTATAATTACAAACTATAGTATGAAACGTAAAGAAATTTAGAGTCGTTCGATAGCCAACTATTATAATAAGATACGTTCTATGTTGTAATACATGTAACATTAACTCTAATAAATTAAGCAAGTAAACTTGTACGATACTAATATGAAAATGTAATGGTAATAGTATAACAGTGTATTATGTGTATGGATGAAAATTACACGTATAAAACCTCTACGTAACGCAATGTAATCTGATTTGGTAACTGAACCATAAAATTGTTTGAAGAACGCCACCTACAAAAAAAATAAAAAATAAAAATCAATAAATAAATCACTGATAATATAAATTATGTTTGTGATTAAAAAATGAAGAAATTAGAAAGCAAATAAAATAAAATTAAACTAAAGAAGGAACTCACAAATAAACTAACGACTTTAAATTTTCTCCAATAATTGCCAGCTCTCAATGCAAATATGTTGTGATGATGAAGATGAATCGAGTGGTCTATTCCATTTCAAAAACCCCAAAATTAATATTTCAGTTAAATTAAAACTTAGTCTTCCTAATTAAGAACTAATTTTATCTATAAAAAATTCATTAAAAAAGATTTGATATATATATATATATTACCGCTGTGTGGCTCTGATAAGTCTCCTCTTATTGAATCCTCCCAATACTTCCACTTGCTTATCTACATAATAGAGATGAAATTGGTACATTAATATAATATAAGCATGTGATTGTGATTGTGATTATAAAATAATTTCAAACTATATATATAAATACTTAGAGATGGACCCAATATTTGTAATTAAATTAGTATATTAAACTTTACATGTTTGGAAAATATGACTTATAAGGTACATGTGATACAATGCAAGTTTTTATTTTGTGAATTTACAAAAAAAATAGTCTATTTACTTTTTGGTTGATAATAGCAGTATATCTATTTGGACAAAGTTTCTATCTGAGTTGAGGGAAGTCATGTTTAACTATCGGTACAAATATATTGGTACCAAAGTCTTTTTTTAATAATATGAATCAAGTTAAGACTCTGGTTACATTTTTTATTTAAATATATATATATATATATATATACCCCCAATGACACACTTAAAATATCTTTTAGCGCCACAACGACCCCTCCCCCCCCCCCCACACACACACAGCACCCTCTCTCCAACTCTCTACAGAATGATATTTTTTATATTTTCAAATGACTAATTAAGAGCCATCTTAATTGTGGATTGTGATTAAAGAAACTGACTTTTACATGAAAGTAATTGACTTAGAACACATAATCTTACTTTCCTATAGTTAGTTGTTTAGTAATGACCCATGCTTACCTTCTACATATATAAACGTTTACTGCAATTTCCTACTCTTCGATTATGAGATAATTTTAATTTAGATTCTTGTTTCTAAAAAAATATCACTAGAAGTTTCAAAATTGTTAATCAATTGTTAAGGAAACAAATATCCATACATAGCTATTAAAATAACCAATATGTCTCTCAATTATCACTAGCAATTACATGATTACCCATGTCGATGCAAGTGTGTAATAAAAAAATATTAATGTACATAATTCTTTTCCCAATATGAAATTAGTTTTGAAAATAACGAAAACTCTTGAAATTATTATTGAAACTGCAGTTGTACAAATATAGACAATTATGTAATTCTAAAGATAAATGAGAGATGAATCGGTCATTTTTATGGCTAATTCAACATTGATTTTCTTTCCTAACCATTGATTAACCATCTTGCTACTCCAAATTTTTTTTTTAAAAATTTTTTTTTTGTATATATATGGAACTAAACTACAACTATGCCCTATCTTAGGGGGTAATAAAGTGCAATAAACCCTATATATAAATTTATGCGACATAAGGTTCATTCAGGCAAATACAGCATTGGCCAAATTCAGTTCTAAACTATAGCTGGATTTTTCTTCTTTTATTCATGCATTATGTTATCTTTGACATCTCAATCTCTTTCGAGAGGAACATCTAATTTTCTTGTATGATTCTTTTGGGAATGCAGTTTATTCACTAGCAGACATCATTTGGTGTTAAGGATGTCACATATGTTGTTTGAATTGTATGGCGGATTATGGATCTAACTAAGTAAACGAACTTGCTAACATCTGAAAGTTCTTAATTATTCAAGTATTAGTAGTTCAGCTAATAAAAAATGTGATTCATTTATGAGATGTGATCCAAAAAGTGGGACTAAGTGCCACAATGCACTTTTGAATTGCAAAATAAGTAAAATAACGTTAAAATTATTACTAATAGTAAGTCCTCACTTATCATGTACACCTCTTAAATCATTTCTTAAAGTGGTAATTTACTACTAATCTATATATTAATGATCATGGCAGTCACAATCTATAGACTGTTATTTTCATGATTAATTAATTAGTATAAAACAAAGCATAAAACTTTATCAAATATCTTCCTAAAAGACTGTGAAGATATGTAAGCATCGTTTCTTGGCTAATGAAGGGAAAAATAAACTAGAAAATAAAAAGCTTAAGGAGGATTAGATGCTTCAAAGGTGACTTAAAAAGATTAATAATGACAATTACTCTTTTCGGTCGGTCCATGGTTTTTCTCCGCAGCCTAATTATCATTCATCATTTTCACTTTAAAAAGTAGGTTGTTTTTTTCCTTTTTCCACTATGTTTATGCGACAAATATTTCAATAGGCATTTGATTTAATCCCATAATTAAGAAACTATTGTTAACAAAAATAACTACTAAGATGCTTTTGTCACCTTCCACAACTTATTTTGAGTGAATACAGGACGAAGTCATGAATTTGGTTTTGGGATGAAACTGCAACAGAATGTCAAACTACATATAGAAATGGCAAAAAAAAAATTGAGGCTGAAACTGATAAAATTTTCCAAACTACATATAAAATTTATTATACCTAATAGTATTTTTAAAAAATTTTGGGGCGACTAACTGAGTGAATGCAACATAAGAAAAGACATCTCAAAGAAATGTTCCAAATTAATGCAAGCAAACCTCAAGAATTCTATTTGACACACACTATATAATGTACAAATAATAAAAATTATTGCGTTGTATATTTAGTATAGATATACATTTACGTCCACATTTCTCGCGTTGGGTATATAATATGAGGATATACTAAAAATAAAATGAAAGCATAATAATCAAAGAATAAAACATTAATTGATATCATGATTCATATATTATGAATCAGCAAAAGGAATAGCAGTACTTTGCATTATTTATCATCATTAAGGAGAGAGAGCTATAGTTAACATCAAATAAAGCATGATTAATATTTGTAGTAATTATTTTGTTAAACCACTTGAGGTAATGCATCATTATCAATGCCTAACTAATCACAGAACAAGTCAAAGCAGTCCTCATTGAGTCCCCCAAATAACTATTGCACATCGTCTCAAGTAAATCATATATATTCCTTGAGCACCCCAAATAGATTCAAATCATATATAGAGTAATAAGTAGTATTCAATAGAGAGAAAAATATATATATTTACTTCCTTCCATGAACACTTTGCTTTGAAGGTTGTGTTCAAATCGTATCTTTGCACTATTTACTCTTTTGCTTCTCTCTTTCTCCAATTACTTTGAGCAAATTGCTTCACAAGTAGTGTCTTCTTTCTTGAGTAGGGAAAAGAGCGATTAAGTGTTTTATCTTTACGTGTAAAAACGGTTTCAACGTTAATTTTCAATCCAACTCTTAAAACAAATTAATGGATATTCATTCAAATAATTAAGAGTAACTATTCTTGCTCCCCAAAAAAAAATATTCTTCATTGTTATTGAAAAATAATTATTCATTTTACTTAAAAAAAACTTGGATGTCAAATTAAAACCATTCAAAAGTTGAGAATATGTTATGCAAGTGCATATAGAATGTGTTGATGCCACTTCCCTCTCCCCTCACCCGTCTCCATCTCTAGTAATTTTGAAAATTCATTTTTTACCTTAGTACATTTATAAATTAATAAAATTATTAATAAAAATTTCTTCTAATCTACAAAATTGTGTAAAATTCACCTAGGATACAAAATATTTAACTTGGCACATGTCGGTCGCTGTTCCAAAACCGCATAAAGAGCTTATGGTCGGCATTGATTAGACTAGCAAAATTTGGTTTTATGGCTGATTTTGGCGCAATAAAAATGAAAATGATAGGGACAAGTGATAGGGTTTGTCCGTCCTCTTTTTCCCAGTTTCTGCTCGTTTCACTTTCACTACTTGGCGGATATGTCACCCCTGCCCGTCAAAACTCCTCTGTCACATGTCCTCATACCTGTCCACAGATAATTACAATTCACTTTGTTTATACAC
>JAOWBF010000037.1:8201505-8214083 GCA_028566175.1 Vinca major
AGGAGGGGTTGTAGAAGAGTTTTTTTTTTTTTTAAGTTTGTTTTGCTGAAAATCGGGACTGCGGGGTCAAAACTCGGCTTGTTGAGGACGGAAGTCCCACTTCCGTCTTGGCCCTCCCGTCCTCGCCAAAAATGTTGCTCCATATATTTTCGGTGCCATGTTTTGGGCTTTTGGCTAAAACAATGCCAGTCAAATCCTTGCCCCCTTTTCTTTCTCTTTTTTTTTTTTTTTGTGTTTTCACTATTCCCGAGAGAGCCTACCCCTCATCCCACGTTATGCTTTTGTTTTTATTTTTCTTAACCCAGCGAACTGCTTTTTCTTTTTATTCTTTTTATCTGAATTCAATTCCTATTCCAATACACATTTAATTAAATTATTAATCTAGATGAATCACAAATAAACCCCTCAACTACAATATGTGTGTACGAAACACTCTCAATAAAATGTACACAAAAATAACACGTAACATGTTTTAAAATTAAAAGGATACGTAATCACATAAGCACACGAAATAAATTAAGTCTACACAGTTACTCACAAAAAATTAATTACACGTCAAATATCACGTAATCAAAAGTTAAGGTTATCACATAGATAGAATGAAATATTTCTATTAGAATATCTGAATTTAAATGATATTTATCTTCGAAAAAAGACCAAAATTAAGAGCGAAAATTGACAAAAAAATTAAAATATAAAGAAACATTGACTAGTTTGCAGAACTAGTGTCAGAAACTATACTTCAAAAAAGTATGAGAAAGTTATAAAATATATTATTTGATTAGCTTATAGAAAATTTTATGTATTTGGAATTCTATTATATACTGAGTTTGTTATACACAATTCGTTATAATTACTCTTTTCGTTCCAAATTGAATTTTATGATATAAAAGTTAAGGGGATAATTTGAATTTTAATGAGTTTACAAAACTATCATTCTCAAATCATAAAATTAGTGTTTTAATAAAGTTTAATCAATGAAATTAAGAAAGTTAGTGGTGAAACCATGTGTTAGTAGAGTTGAATCTCCATAAATTCGAAAATTGGGGGTACAATATATTAGTAGATTTTAATTCTATTAGATTAAATTAAAGTTAGTGGAAGTTCAAATCAAAATTTTGCCTATTTTAGAAAATGAGACATTCAATTTTAGAAATTAAAAAATGAAAATAGTTCATTCAAATCCGAATAAAGTAAGTAATATATAGTATTATTATTATAAAAGTTAGTGATGCAGCTATGTGTTAGAGAATATTATTAAGAAATTTCAAAAAAATTAAAAAATCAAGACATTTCATATTATAATAACTTATTTATAGAAAGAATATATTCCTAATACTAATATGCAATTTCAAATGCTTGGGGAACCCCGTAACCCCCTGTATCAATTAAGCTTCCCCACGGCCTACAAAATTATTTAAATATATTTCATAATAAATTTATGTTAATAACATTTAATCTATTGAAAAAATCGGTAGCTGTGCCAGATAGGAGAGGCCGAGCAGATTGGGTGTCGGGCAAAGATGGAGGCTCCCTCAACCTTTGGGCTGAAAAAATCCCATGGGCCTAAACCTGGACCTCTCCTAAAGACTGGGCCAATTGTGCCGTATGAGATGACAGGCACAATGCCAATTACGGATGTCCCCTTCAGCGGGGGCTCGGTTGCTTTGCCTGGGCTGGACGCCAAGAACGGCCCGCCTGAGCCCACAGTGGCTAGCTCGGCTAAACGATATCCTGGACTGAGCCCAGCCGAATTTTTTGATGATTTAGAGGCTCTGGAATTTACTTCAACTAATTATGGGCATACACTTAGCATTACTGAAATAAAAAATAAGGACTCCAACTTCTCCCCAAATTGGAAGTGCAAGTCCACACAATTGGACGATGATTTGGGCGATCTAGATGATTTATACCTGGTTGATGATGTTTTTTCTTTTGAGGAATTATTTCCTCCGGGGGCTCTTGCCGATAATCAGGGTAAGGTGCAGGTCGCTAAGCGACCCCACCAACATCCATGAGTTATTTAGCTTGGAATTGTCGCGGAATTGACAACTCCAAGAAAATTCAAGAGTTAGTGCGCTTATGTAAATTGCACAATCCAGCTATAGTTTTTTGTCTGAAACAAAGTCTTTAGCTCATTCTTTGGATTTTGTTCGTATTAAGTTAGGTTTTTCCTTTCATTTTCTTGTAAGCTGTAATGGCCTTAGTGGTGGTTTGTGTTTGTTTTGGAATTCAACAATAAAGCTGGATATTTTATCTTACTCTGCTGGCCACATTGATTCTTGTGTAATATCTCTAGATACTAATCTTGTATGGCGCTTTACTGGTTTCTATGGAAATTTCCATGCGCATTCATTCATGGAAACTTCTCAAACGATTACACTCGCTAAGTATGCTACCTTGGCTTTGCATTGGGGATTTTAATGAAATTATCAATCATAATGAAAAAACTGGTTTTTTTTACAAGAAGTCAAAAGTAAATAAATAATTTTCGTGAAGTGCTATCGGAATGCGGATTATATGATCTGGGCTATATGGGTAGTCCCTATACTTGGTGCAATTTTCGTGATCATGTTGGGGAAGTTTTTGTTAGACTAGATTGAGGCCTAGCAAACCAAGCCTGGCAAAATCTTTTTCCAAAACTAAAAATACAGCACTTGGCCACAAAAGATAGTGACCACCTTCCTATCTTACTTGGCATACCCACAAAAAGGACAAAACGAAAGAAAGGTAGCAAAAAACCTAGACCGCTCTGGTTTGAACCTCTTTGGTTCAAAGAGGCTGACTTTCTCTAATATGCAAACCAAGTATGGACTCCTCCTACGGTAGCAACGGCTACAAACCTTAGTACAGCTTTCTCAAATTTCAGGGATGATCTTTTAACATGGAGCACCAAGGTCGACTTGGAGAAAAAGGTTGAAACAAAACAACAGGAGCTCGAAATGATTAAGCAAAACTGAGGTTTTCTTGGATATTCTCTTTCAAAATAGCTTGAGATTTCCAAAGATTTGGAAAAAGCTCGGGAATTTCAAGAATGCTATTGGAAAGCTAGAAGCAGAGCAACCTGGCTGGCTGAGGGTGATAGAAACACGACCTATTTCCACAATAAGGCCTCTCAAAGACATGCTAAAAACTAAGGAATAAGATATAGAAAAAGTTGTCGTTGATTTCTTTGAAAAGCTCTTTACAACAAATTCTGGCGGAGCTAGTCTTGCGCCTCATCTACTTACTAATAAGCTCAATTCCCATGAGATTGATGGACTAGAGCGACCTTTTACTCAGGATGAAATATTAAAAGCTCTTAAACAAATGCATCCTCATAAAGCGTCGGGCCCTGATGGGATGCATGTCCTCTTCCTACAAAAGCTATGGCATATCTTGAGTGAATCGGTAACCAGGTTTATTCTTGGGGTTTTGAACAATGGTGATAGTATAACGACTATAACTTCTATGCACATTGCTCTCATACCCAAAATAAAAAGCCTCTCTCCATGGTACATTTTAGACCAATTAGTCTATGTAACGTCATATATAAACTTAGCTCCAAAATATTGACAAATAGGCTAAAACTAGTTATGGACTCACTTATCGATGAGGCCCAAAGTGCTTTTCTAAAAAAAAATGGCTCATAACAGACAATGCCATTATTGCTTTTGAGGTGTTCCATAGCCTCGTCACTGTCAAACCAAACAGCTCTCATCAACTAGCCCTTAAGCTAGACATGAGCAAAGCTTTTGACCTAGTTGAGTGAAACTATCTAGAAATGGTGATGACCTGTATGAATTTCCCCCGAAATTTCTCTCTCTGGTGATGAATTGTACTAGAACTGTGAATTACTCCATCATATTTAATGGGGTGCCCACAACTTCTTTCACTCCAACTAGGGGAATTAGACAGGGGGATTCATTATCACCTTTTCTTTTTCTCATCTACATAGCGGGCCTCTCATATTTGGTACGTTCCGATGAGGAAAGAGGTTTCTTTCAAGGGTTCCAATTCATTATGAGTGCTTCTGTCATGCACTTGCTATTTGTGGATGACTCTCTCTTTTTTGCCAAAGCAGAAGAAACCTACTTGCGAAGACTTAAGAAATTATTGAATACATATGAAAATTGCTCTTGTCAATTGAACAACTATGACAAGTCAAACTTGTTCTATAGTAAAGGAACCCCTGAGGATATTAAAGATCTCGCTTTCTCCATCTTACAAATTCTAGAGGGATATGGGAAAGGGAAATATCTCGTGCTACCATACATGACAGGGAAATTGGAAGATCTCGCTTTCGCTAAAAAAAGGAAGTGTTCCAGTTCGTTGTAGACAAAGTGTGAAAGAAATTAAGCAATTGGAAGGAAAAGACTTTGTCCTTTGCAGCCAGAGTAGTACTTATAAAATCTGTAATCCAGAACATCCCAACATATGTAATGTCATGTTTTTTTCTTCCCCCGTCTATCATTGATTCACTTAGTAGCATGATGCGTACATTTCTATGGGGAGGAACTGAGAACCGAAGGAAAATATGTTGGCGGGCTTGGTCTACCCTTAGCAAACCAAAAGACCAATGGGGCTAGGGTTTTGTGATTTAGTATCTTTTAATAAAGCTCTTGTTTCCAAATAAGGTTGGCGTATTGTTCACCAGCCACTGTCCCTTTGCTTCAGGATATTGCAAGCAAAGTATTTTGCCCAAGAACGATTCTTATCTGTCCAACTTAAGGGACGAACCTCTATAGTCTGGCAGGGAATCTTAAAAGGGCGCAAACTACTCAAGGCCGTACTGAAATGGAGAATAGGTGATGGCTCAAGAGTCAATATATGGGGAATAAATGGTTAAACACCCCTATTTCTTTCAAACTGTCGGAACCTCCTGACCTAGTACTATGGCAAAAGTATATGGCATTTTCCAGACTTATTGACCATCAAAGAGGTGTCTGGAACATGGACCTTTTGCGAGAATTTTTCTCCTCATATGAGATTAGGGAAATACTTAAGGTTCCACTCTGCGATACTTGGCCACCAGATCGCCTGGTATGGGGTTTTTCTAAAAATGGATTGTATTCTGTCAAATCCGGATACCACCTTCAAGTAGATATCCAAAATGGCAAAAATGAACAGCCTTCGACATCCTCAAACAATGCTGTCGATCACTGGAAAAACATTTGGAAGCTGGTCATTCCCCCAAAAATACAAAGCTTTATATGAAAAATCTTCCAACAAATTTTGCCAACTTGCCAAAATCTATCAAAGAGGATAAAATCCATTAAATCACAATGTCCTGTTTGTCATGACCTCTTTTTCAATGCCCATCCGCTCAAGATATATGGAGCTACACCACTTTTGATATTTAGGCAATACTCAAGTGGGATGTTTTCCCTTTTTTGTCTCCTACCTATCCTTAAAGCTAGTGAAGTGGTCTCTACTTCTTTTACATACACTGCATGTAAAATATGGTGTAATCGTAATAAAACTGTGTTTGAAGGGAAACGGTAACTGCAACAAGAAGTTGTCAATCTTGCCCTCATCTATGCTGCTGAATATAGTAGCATTTTCGCTTCATCTTTAGGTTTGAATAGAAATGGCCGATCCCTAACCAATGCTGACCAGATACGATATACTAAGGGAAAGACAAAAATGTTTTCACCTGATACTACCGAAGAAATCTCCAACATACCTAAGAAAAAACTTAACTATAACTGGCAGGCTCCCAACGAAGGTTTCTTTAAACTTAATGTCGATGGAGCATGGTATGAGAACTATGGAGGAATGAGTTTCGTCATCAGGGACCATGCATGATCATTTATCGCAGGAGTTGCAAAAAATGCCCCAAACTCCCCCAACCTTGAATACGTTGAAGCAAAGGCACTACTGTTTGAGGGACTTCGGTTCGCTATGCATCAAGGATATCAGCTGCTGCTCATCAGAAGTCACTTTCAATTTCTAGTTAATCAGATCCACCAAGAAGAAGAGGATTTGTCTTCATTATGACATATGGTTAGCCAGATACGTAATTGTTTAGGAACTAACATAGCTAATTTATATTTCGTGCACATATCTTATAATATTGCTGCTGATAGATTATCTAATCACGCAATGAAGATTAAGACCTCATCTCAATAGTGTGAAGAGCCACCCAGTTTCCTCTTACCATGTAACTCTCGATCATGATTAATGATATTCCGGTACTTTAATTTTTTTTTAAAAAGAGTATGGTTCCCTGAGCAGAATTCAGGTGTATGTGGTCCCCACATTTTGAGCCGGTGATCGAGACTTTGGGAGGAATAATGGAAGAAAAGGCTCTGAATTTTCATGTTAAATTGGGACTGAATTTCAGTGAGCTGCCATGGGGTTTTCAGTTCTTGATTCTTCTTGTAGCTGTTTTATTGGCTTCTTCTTCATCACGACTATTTCATGATTTCATTTGAAACTTGCTTCAGTCTTTGCTTCTGTTCAAGAAAGGTTAGTCTTTCTCTGTTTTTTTACTGTCTTTAAGGATAACGAAAAAGAATTTTGCTTTGTTTTGTGGGTTGTGATTTTCTTGAACTTTCTTGATTTGTTACTTTGTTGTTCTTTCATCAGCTTGAGTTCTTATCATGAAGACACGAGTTTTTTTTTTTTTTTTATATATTAGTATTTTAATAGTCTGGTGCACATAAATGCTCTGTATATTAAATAAAAGAATCACGTAATGCGCACATAAATCAAAATAGTTTTTGAGTCTGTATTTTTCTGATGCCTTTTGGCTTTTATTTGCGGGCATAAATTCGTAGCAAACGTTACAATATGAATAAATACTGTTTCAGCGGTATCCATTATAGTAAAATTATGTGTTCGTCTTACCCGTGAAAGTATGTCAGATTTACCGAACCACATAAATCCTTGTGTCCTTTTGTCGCTTTCCTTATTCATATTTGCTTGCGAGAGAGAATTTAGAGGATTAATTTCCTAACACTTCTGAGTAGCAATATTTGATAATCTTGCAATTATTTTCTTGTATTCATGTTAACGACCACGCATAATTTTTTTGTTGATTCATGTAGCCTATTCCAATTACTTGGGTTAAGGCTTTGCTGTTGTAATGATTTTCTGGCCTCTCTTGGTTATAGGAGAGTATTAATTGTAGCAACTGTGATAAATGGTGGGTTTAAATGGTGAATTGTAAGTATGTAAGTTATACTCCCACCATCGCAAATTGGATGTCCACTTTCTTGCAAAATGAATAGTAAAGTGGATATTTAGTTTGGGATGGAGTCGGTAATTGGGATGATACATCCATTGTCATTCTTTTTGTTCTCATATAAATGATATAAATGGAATTTTGCTCCTAATTCTTTTAGCCGAAAGGTTTATGGATGTTATTTTTGTGGGTTGTAATGCCCTCTTTCGTTAGTGGTTGTATCAATCCATTCCTGGGGACTTGCTACTTTGATAGGTAGTCAAGATGAGTAGATTTTATTTAATTAGGGAGATCGCGGTCTTATCTTCTCCAGTAAAAGGGAAAGAAAACATAGAGGTTTCCAGCATGGTGGTTAAGCTTGCTGAATGGAAAACGATTCTTATGTATATGGACATCTGGAGGTTTCGCTATTGATGTTTAGTTTACTGTTAACTTAATATTTAATAACTTTTCTTTGAAACTCAGAGAAAGAAAAATCTTTTGTTAGCATACTTATTTGTGAAGGATATAACTTTCCGTTGTGGTTAAAATCTTAAGCTCAAAATGTCGTCCTCGAGACCTACTTGGTCCTCTAGCAATGCAGGATCAAACCATAGTGCCTGGATCAAAGCTCAGACTTCTATCGATGCAAAGCTCCATGCTGATTTCGAGGAGTCAGGGAGTTGCTTTTACTATTCGAGCTCAGTTCGTATCACTGGTGATGATGGGGGAGAGAAAAAACCTAGATCCGACAGGGTTATTACGGCATACCTTCATCAAATTCAGAAAGGCAAGAATATCCAACCATTTGGATGCTTGCTAGCTCTAGACGAGAAGACTTTCAAAGTAATTGCCTACAGTGAGAATGCACCCGAACTACTGACAATGGCCAGTCATGATGTTCCTAGCGTTGGCGATTATCCTGCTCTTGGCATTGGAACCGATATCCGAACTATTTTCACTGACCCTAGTGGTGCAGCACTACACAAGGCCTTGGGATTTGGAGAGGTTTCTCTCCTCAATCCTATATTGGTCCACTGCAAAACTTCGGGGAAGCCTTTTTATGCCATTGCCCACAGAGTGACGGGTAGCTTGATTGTCGATTTTGAGCCCGTCAAGCCTTATGAAGTTCCGATGACTGCTGCCGGGGCCTTGCAGACATATAAGCTTGCTGCAAAAGCTATTACACGCCTGCAGTGCTTACCCAATGGAAGCATGGAAAGGCTTTGTGATGCAATGGTTCAAGAGGTTTTTGAACTCACAGGATATGACAGGGTGATGGCTTATAAATTTCATGAGGATGATCATGGGGAGGTGATATCGGAGACCACAAAGCCTGGACTTGATCCTTACCTTGGTTTGCATTATCCGGCCACGGATATCCCTCAAGCTGCACGCTTTTTGTTCATGAAAAATAAAGTTCGTATGATATGCGATTGTCGTGAAAAACATGTAAAGGTGATTCAAGACGAGAAGCTTCCATTTGATCTGACTTTGTGCGGCTCCACACTTAGAGCTCCACATAGTTGCCATTTGCAGTATATGGAGAATATGGATTCTATTGCATCTTTAGTAATGGCAGTGGTAATCAACGTTGGAGACAGCGATGTGGATATCTCTGATTCAGCACAGCCTCAGAAACGAAAAAGGCTCTGGGGTTTAGTCGTGTGTCATAATAAGACTCCAAGATTTGTTCCGTTCCCTCTTCGGTATGCCTGTGAGTTCCTTGCTCAGGTGTTTGCTATCCATGTTAACAAGGAATTAGAGTTGGAAAATCAGATGGTTGAGAAGAATATTCTAAAAACGCAGACGCTCTTGTGTGATATGCTGATGCGAGATGCACCCTTGGGTATTGTGTCACAGAGTCCAAACATAATGGATCTTGTGAAATGTGATGGCGCTGCGCTATTGTACAAGAATAAGATACACCACTTGGGTCTAACTCCTAGTGAATTTCAGGTGAAGGACATAGTTTCTTGGCTTTGTAAGTACCATATGGATTCAACAGGTTTGAGTACAGATAGCTTACATGATGCGGGGTTCCAAGGTTCTCTTGCTCTTGGTAATGCAGTTTGTGGTATGGCAGCAGTGAAAATATCTGATAAGGACTGGCTTTTCTGGTTTAGAGCACATACTGCTGCAGAAGTCCGATGGGGTGGTGCAAAGCATGAACCAGGCGAGAAGGATGACGGTAGGAATATGCATCCGAGGTCTTCATTCAAAGCATTTCTAGAAGTTGTTAAAACTAGGAGCTTACCCTGGAAGGATTATGAGATGGACGGGATTCACTCTTTGCAGCTTATACTAAGAAATTCTTTCAAGGAAGCTGAAGCAGCCGAGACTGAGACAAGGACAATCCATACAAAACTCACTGACCTTCGGATTGATGGTTTGCAAGAACTGGAAGCAGTGACAGCTGAGATGGTTCGGCTAATTGAGACAGCCTCGGTTCCAATTTTGGCAGTTGATGTTGATGGATTGGTTAATGGTTGGAATACAAAAATTGCCGAGTTAACCGGTCTTCCTATTGACGAAGCAATTGGAAAGCACTTGCTAACGCTTGTGGAAGATACGTCAGCCGAAGCAGTGAATAAGATGTTGGAATTGGCATTGCTTGGTATGCTGTGTTATTTATTTTCCTCCAATATTTTGTTCTTTTTTGTTACTCTAGATCATAACTAGATTATTTGAGCCAGCTTGAATACTGATTTTTTCTTTCTTAATTTCTTTTTATCAGGGAGAGAAGAACAGAATATACAGTTTGAGATAAAAACACACAGGTCAAAGAAGGACGAGGGGCCAATCAGCTTGATTGTGAATGCTTGTGCCAGTAGGGATGTTCGAGGAAGCGTTGTCGGAGTATGTTTTCTGGCCCAGGATATCACTGACCAGAAGACTATCATGGACAAGTTTAAGCGAATCGAAGGTGATTATAGGGCAATTATTCAGAACCCCAATCCATTGATCCCACCAATATTCGGGACGGATGAATTTGGCTGGTGTGCCGAATGGAACTCTGCTATGACGAAGATATCGGGATGGTGTAGGAAAGAGGTTATCGATAAAATGCTTCTCGGTGAGGTTTTTGGAACTCAAGCAGCCTCTTGCCGTCTCAGGAATCAAGAAGCTTTCGTGAATCTTGGTGTTGTACTAAATAATGCAGTAACTGGTCAAGAATCTGAAAAGATTCCTTTCGGTTTCTTAAATCGGAACGGGAAGTACATCGAATGTCTGCTCTGTGTGAGCAAGAAGTTGGATAGAGAGGGGGCAGTCACCGGGGTCTTTTGCTTTCTGCAGCTAGCAAGTCACGAGTTACAACAGGCACTCCGTATACAAAGGCTATCAGAAGAAACTGCATTAAAGAGATTGAAAGTATTAGCCTACATAAGAAGGCAGACTAGAAATCCTCTTTCTGGAATTATATTTTCACGGAAGATGTTGGAGGGAACGGAGTTGGGAGAGGATCAGAGAAACCTCATGCGTACCAGTGCCAATTGTCAACGTCAGCTAAATAAGATTCTTGATGACACTGATCTTGATTCCATCGTTGATGGGTATGATATTTCGATTTTTACTTCTTGTTACTAATTGTTGAATACCTTGCTATTGCGTTCTTTTTAAACTTGTTTTCTTCCAAATCAAATGATTCTTTCGACTATAACATCATTCACTTATATGTACCAGGTACTTGGATTTGGAAATGGTGGAATTCAAGCTACACGAAGTACTGGTTGCTTCCATAAGTCAAGTCATGATGAAGAGCAATATGAAGGGTATTTCAATTGTCAATAATTTAGCAGAAAGTCTTATGAACGAAAACCTCTATGGCGACAGCATGAGGCTTCAACAAGCGCTTGCTGATTTTATGTTGGTATCAGTGAATTTTACGCCAAATGGAGGTCAGCTTGGCATTGAAGGAAAACTAACCAAAAACAGATTAGGGGACTCTGTTCAGCTTGCTCATTTGGAATTCAGGTAAGAAGATCAAACTCACTATAGGGTATACAGTGTTTTTTCCCGGGTTAGGCATCACCTGCACCGATAAGTATTTTTTTTTTTATATATAAAAACAAATTAAAAGAAAAATGTTTCTTTCCTTTAGTGAACAGAAACAAACTTTTTCGTCAAAAATATATAGAAATGACATCTTCATTGTTTCATTCTTTCTTGATAAATCTGATTTGGAATTGGTTCTTTGCATTATAGCTATATATCATTAGATGTTTGAAGAGCATAACATACAGTTTTTCAGAGAATTCTTCGTTCTTTTAACTTCTTCTGTGACTCATCGATTGGCGTTACTTCTGGATTTAGGATAACGCATACAGGACGAGGAGTCCCAGAAGAACTGCTGAGCCAAATATTTGGTACTGATGGTGAAGCATCTGACGAGGGAATCAGTTTACTTATTAGCAGAAAGTTGGTGAAGCATATGAATGGAGATGTTCAGTATCTGAGAGAAGCCGGGAAATCGAGCTTTATCATTTCTGTGGAACTTGCAGTTGCTAATAATCCTTAGGTTAGGCCTAGTTCTTGTGGTCTTCTAGTTTCTAATATGATGTTCTTATCAACTGTTTTTTTTTTTTGTAGATTTTCTTTTTAATGCATTTCCTTTGATTGTGCCTCAGTTTTGATTTACAATTTTCTTTGTTCTATTCTGTGAATAACATAGCACAATATAGAAGTCATATATATACTAGCTAAAAGATGGGGATATTAAATTTTAAATTAATAATTCAACGCTTGTACAATTACATTTAGAAGAAGAAAAAAAATCTTTTACTTGAATAGTTTTGAAAACAACTATATAAAAAGGAAACATTGTAAGATAATATGAATATTGTTGAGTAATTTCCAATGTAGTGTTTTGACCAAATTTTGGGTAATGATTATGCATTAGTAAGTAATGGTTAAGCAATTAAGATTAGTTTCTTAGTTTAGAAATATTAAGTAGGTAGGCAGAAGAGCCTTAAAGATTTGTCTACTGCTATACAGTAATTGTGACTTTTAATCATTTTACTGGTTGGCTGTGCTATTGGTAATTAGGTTTAGTTGATAATTTGGTATTCCCTCCGTTCCCGTTTATCTGTCGCTTGAAAACAATGCACTCGAATTAAGAAAATAATTGGAATACATTAATTTAAATATAGATAAACACTTTTATCATTCAATTAATACATTTTTGTTGAGACCATTTAAATTAGTTGTTGACTGAATTAATTAAATTAAAGATAAGGTAATACTGAAAAAATACATTTAATACTCTCTTGCTTTCTTAAAGTGGCAGATAATTAAAAATTAATAAAATATGTTTAGGCGATATATAATTGGAAACAAAGGGAATAGCATACGACCTACTAGAACTAATGTTATATGCATAGGTCTAATGACATAATTGAGACCTCGTGACGTAGAGTTTATAGGCTTATAT
>JAOWBF010000037.1:8467656-8477954 GCA_028566175.1 Vinca major
GAAAGAACAAGATCTTTCTTTTGTCCCTTCCAGGCGATCGGAAAATAAAGAAATGGTTAATATATTCAAGATAATTATGTATTTACAAAATACCGTCTCAATTCATCCTATTTCATCAGATCCGGGATGTGATATGGTTCATAACAAGTCATACTTGAATTTAGAAGAAAATAATATATCCGAAAGTTCAAACAATATCTCTCTTTTATGAATCAATATGAAATCACAAAATCGCGTTTATAACTAAATGCAAGAAGTTCCAGTTCTATGTACAATAAGTAATTACTAAATTAAAAAACCAACAAAACTAATCATTAATATGACGAATGCAAATTATATTACAAGAAATTATTAATAAAAAAAATACTGGAAAAAATACTCCTCCTAGTCAAGATTTACACGGTATAAATTAAAATAAATATTCTATTTCGAATAAAATAATAATTATAAGTAAAACCCTATTAAAAAATACGGAATACTCTGCAACACTTATAATCGTGAAAATCCACTTCCGATGGGGTAGTAGGACATGGGAATCGGGGCACCTTTAGACTTGTTCTTGATTATTTTGTCTGTGCCACCTGACTGAAATTTGCTTTGTTTGCTTTGATTTTTCACATTTTCTGATTCTTCATATGATGTAACCTTCCCTGAATCCGAAAAGCAAGCGAAGAAATTGGACATGAAAGCCATATTAAATATAGCAATAATCAATCTTAAAAGCTTCAAAATTAACCTAGTAGAAATCGAATTATGAATATTAATCACTTTATGTATTATTGTTCTGTGGATTTTGCTTCTATTTATACTCACACAAGTCATTAACGTATTATTTGTGGCGGCCAAGGAAATGTGAAATTACCAAGTAATGAGATTGAAATTTCCAAGTCGTTTCTTAGGCGCTTCCAAGTCTTGATGAGTTGAAAGTGGACAAAAAGATGATCCTAAAGTGGACAAAAAGTTACCAACGAGGATGATGGTGAAGTGGTTCCAAGCTTACTCCAAGTGGTTTGGTAAAGCCGAGATCCTAATTTCGACTCTTGATTGGCGCTGTCGGCTTCTAGGAATTATATTTGCCCCTTATTGATACTACTTTGACGGGGCCAGTGCTTGCACTAATTGTTCAGTTAAGTCTGATATGTTCGCTAATGAACACGAAAATTCGAACATAAAGTAGCGGGAGGGTGGTCACCATCACTTGCACTTTCTTTTTTATTCATAAATAATAATAAAAAAAATGGACAAAAAGTTGAAAGCTTCCACCAAAGTTCTATAGAAACACTTGGGTTATGCGATACCTGCAAAATGGCATGATCCTAGACGTGGATGTCACCCTCAGGTGACTATCTAATGAGAGAAAAAAAAATCAAGATTCTTAACTTTGATCAACTTAAATACTTATTAATCCGGTCATAAATGTTTTATTTTAACTTAGTATAAAAATTAAAGAGGGATTTTGACTCTTAATTATGGATTACCAATTTATCTTTTTTAATTAAGAAAATTAGTCGTGAAATCATATGTTAATAAAGTTTAGTCAAGATGACTGTCGGAAAAAAGACAAAGAAGATGAACCGTTTTAAAGGCACAAATATTAAATTTCAAAATGTAAACTCTTTTACCTACATGGAATTATTTATTTAAAAGACGGTAAAAAGTAATTATTGTTTGGTCATCTATGCATTGTTGTGCTGTAGATTTTGCTTCTATTTATACACAAATCATAAACTTAACCATTATGTTATGTAGTGGTAACTCGTCTCGTTCCTTCAGGTCTGGAATTTGATTCCTACCCATTAGAATGGAGCGCATTTTATGACCATCCATTTTTCTTTTCAGAGAGTGCCCATGACGAGAGAAATTAGTGACTGTTAGCAGTGGACACATTCGATCTCCAAAAAAAAATTTATAAACTTAATATTTATGGCGGCCAAGAAAAGGTGAAATTACCGAATACCGAGTAATGATATTCCAAAGTCATTTCTTAGCTTCCAAGTCTTGATAAATTGAAATTGGAAAAAAATATGAAGCTTCCACCAAAGTTCTATAGAAACATCTGGGTTATTTGATATATGCAAAATGGCGTGATCCTAGACATGGATGTCACCCTCAGGTTACTATCTAATGAGAGGAAATTATTTTATTCTAAACTTTGACCAACTTAATTACTCCATTTATCTGAATTGTCTGGAGTTAAATGTCTTATTTTAACTTAATACAAAATTAAAGACGGATGCTGACTTTTAAGTATTAATTTTGCAATTTATCTTACTTAATTAAAACATATTAATGGTAAGATCATATGTTAAAAGACTTTAGTCAAGATACTTAAAGGGGGTTAGTAGTGGGACTATAGGTTAGTGAAGTTTAATTTCTTTAAAGTAAGAGAGCAGTATGTCCAATATGTTAGTAGAGATTAATTTGATTAGATTAATAGAGATAAAAATTAAAATTGTTGTAATAAATGAGATATTCAATATCTGATATTCTAAAAAAAATTGTAATCTAGACGATAAATATTATACTAAGTTTGGTAATAGTTTAGTGATCAAATGTGTGGGTGATAGTTTAGGATCAAGGGTTAGACCTGGAGGGAGAAAAAAAAAGAATATATTTTTTTATGAATAAAAAAGAGAGAGTGATTACTACACGGATTTGACTAAAAAAATGCTATTGTCTTATTGACACTCCAATCATGTTTTTCCACTTAATAGTCCCATTTTGTGGGCAAAGGAACTGCTCGGGCTCCGGTGGAGAACGTCAAAAATTTTACATGTACAGAATAATTTTTAGTCGTTAGATTACAATAATTTTGACAGCTAAAATTTTTAGGTAATAGCTATTCAATTTTTTTGAATACCTCTTACGATTACCTGGTACAAAAAGATGCACATTTATTTTGCACTTTGATAACATATTTTTGTAAGTAGTGACCCAAATTTTCTAGGGTAAACAAGATGAATTATTTAATTCGGGCCCATTTTTTTTTTTAAAAAAATGATTAATTAATAAAAGAAAATTGAAACTGGAGATGGCATAAGTGAGCAATTTTTCTAGTAATAATTAGACTGTATACATCAAGTGATTACAATATGAATGGGTTTAAAAAGCAATTCTGAAATGCGTTGTCTAGTAATAGGATCTTGATGGCCATGTCCATCTCCATTCTCATATATGCATTGTGCCATTCTACCTAGATTTATTGCAATTCCAACAAATATTTCAGAGACATGATTTTCTCTAACTCTTTCTTTATTTAATTTTTTCCATGTCTCACTAATTAATAACTTTATATACTCTCTAGCCTCTTCTTCTGAAGCACCTGTTTCCTTCATGTAACATTGTATCGATTTCGGCACGTCTCCTCTTTTTAACTCTTCCTGCTCATTTAAACACAATCAAATAGTGTTATTATCCTTCGCGCGCCCAAAAAAAATTCACTTCTTCTAATTTTAAGGACAATATAACAATGTTATACATACCGATGATGTACCCAAATCGTTTGAGAGACGTAAAATCATAGATGAACAACGAATAATATTGCGATATTTGTCTAAGATTTCTATGGTCTCCTTGATGGGATTGTTGACCAGGAAATAAGCATGTGATAGTGTTAGAGGAGTAGATATTGAAATCCAGGCATTGTTGAGATATTCTTCTAGTGTTGGAGTGTAACCACTAAAGTACCACTTTGCTTCTTGCAAGTAAGCTCTGCAAAGATCTGCCCACTGAAATATGAATGTGAAGTGATTTTTTTACTCACAAGTCCAAACCAAGTAAACAAACAAACTTATGTAGTGTACAAAAAAAAAAGTCACTCGCCTAAATATGGGACAAAATAATAAATAAAAAAATCCAACCTTAATTTGTGGCAATAAATATTTTAAAATGAATTTTATAATAATTATTATCAAAATATCTGTAGCAAATCTCTTACAACAATTTGTTCTTCTTCTGTCCTAAATATGAGACATAATCAAATTTTATGCCCCTAATTCGTGACAATAAATATTTTAGTATGAGTATTTTATATAAATTATGATATTTTATTTATTTTTACAGAAGTAATTCTATTTATAATCCGTCTTAAATTCAAGCCCAACGTATTTGGGACAAACTATTTTTCGTTCTTAATATTTATGGACCAGTTTTTTGGGTACATTATTTTCTGTCCTAAATCCTTGCAACAATTTAAGGATGAAATCCTTTGTCTCAAATATTTTGTTTTCTTGTAAGGTCAATATTCTCTCACATAATTAGTGGCCTTCACCTCTCAAAAAGATATTGTAAGGAGAAATTGGGGTGTGGACCAAATGTAATAGTCATGACCTCGTGTTCCATTCCCAAAAAACTGCTATTGGACCATATGTGACTACTCTAGCCAAGTGCATTCTTCTTCTTCTTTTCATCCTCTCCTTCCCCTTCTTCTTGGTGTTTAATCTACCCCCAGTTCTTATTTTTCTCTCATAATAAGAAAGTCACTAAGAGTGTGAGGTGACACGCTATTAGAACAGTTGTCAAGTGTGAGACACGTAATTGAAGAAATTAAGATAGAACTTTGGCAACTTTAGTAAAGAAAAATGAGAAAAATGAATGTGAAGTGATGCAAACGCTTTTATATATAGCAACACAAATAAAAAAGACACAAACCGCTTTGCTAAGGTGTGGTATGATGTTAGCTTCTTGTTCTTTTATAGCATCATAAGCCATTTTACTCACGAAGTTGTAAAGAGCAAGGTAGCATATTTTCATGTAGTATGGAAGTTGATCAATTGCTTTCACATCCCATCTGAAAACATATAAGAAAGGCACGTGAATATTGTTTGTACATTGGAGTATAAGTTTAAGAAACATACTTAAAATTAAAATATATTTATATATCTATATAAAATATCTAAAATTATTTAAGTATGTTCTTAAGATGATATGAAATACTTGTCTAAAGTTGTATGTAACAATGACTTAAGTTTTTTTTTATTAACACCACATTCTTTAACTTGAGTGTTCGTAGTAACTCGTAAACACAATCATATTCTTGTTGAATCCAAAATATTTCCAATTTATCCAACATGTTTGAAACTTCTTGAAACGAGACCTTTTCTATTCCTACACTATCACATTTCCAAGTATCGTATAATGTATATTAGTTATTTTTTAAATTATATGTAAATATCTATTTAAAAATAACATCTCTATAGTAATTTTTCTCTGGTAACAAGAGTATTACTGTATTGATATTTCGACTAAAAAATATCTTGTTGCTTCCTTAATTAATTTTTTACAGATCCTAAACGACTTATATTATGGAATAAAATGAGTAAATTACAGTATTTTTTAGCTTAAAATTAGGAGCATTTCAAACCTTTCAACAGCATCAGTAAAGAGTTGGAGTTCCTCAATTGTTCCATAAACATCGTAAATATCATCTATTGTGGTTACCAGAGAATTGACCTCTGTTAACATTCTTCTACAATATCCATATTCAGGATTAAAGATTACTCCTGTTGTCCAGAAAAAGTTTTCCACTAATCTGTCCCTTGCAAATTTCAACCTTTCTGCAAAACCTGTACTCTTCCACCACCTATTTATATATACAAACAATAAAAAATATATCAACTCTTTACTTAGGCCACATGCATTGTTAGGGTTACATATGGTAAAAAATCGTCTATCCTGTAGGTTATCATTCATGTACTCAACCACATAATTTATCATGTATATATAATTGTTAGGGCTAACAAAGTCTATGGGTGGGAACGTAGACCAGGTCATGCAGGACTAGGTGCTTGGTTAACCCAACTTCAAAGGGGGATTTTGCAATTACCCTACATTTAGTACCAAACTAGAAAGGTTCTTGAATAAATTAATATGCTCTCTAAAAATATATAGATTTTATTAGGTGTGTAAATGAGGGTTGAAATCGTCTATCCCCATACATATACAAATATATGTCTCTACCACTCAAAATTCATCACGTGGCAATTTATTTCAATTTATATACGTGTAATAAATTGTGAGTGATTATATACATGCATGAGGACACACGATTTTTTGTCGAAGTAGAATTCTTACCTTATTGCATGGTCAAGATCGATCTTGTAAATTGCCTGAACAATATTGAAGTCTAGTTTTGCAAACTCGAGTAGATTAGGGTTCATGTTTGGTCTTTTTTCGTATACATCTATGAACCATCTTGCCTCCAATCGTAACACCCTCCAATGAAGGGGAACCTCAATGGCATGTTCCACTAATAATTTAAGTTCCGAATCTACCCTTTTCTCCTCTAAGTTTTTCTTGAGATGTTTGATAGTGAATTCTCTTGCCAACTCCAAAGTCTTTTCATTTTCTGTTAGAAGGAATGAAGCTTCATACAAGTGCAGCAATCCCTTCATGTCCTCCTTAAGACTTGCCTTAAAATCACCATTCTCACATCTAAAACCATCAAAAACCTCTACAATATTTTAGGGAGAAGAATATATTAGACCAAAAGAAAAAAATATGTTATTTCACGAGGTAAGGCTACCCTTTTTTGGAAAATTTAATCCTATGATCATCCTTGTGAAACTGACATCACAGTCCTCTCACCTAAATTGGACGAGACTTACATACAGATGTGGACCCCCCTCAATTCATGTGAGTGGGCTGTGGAGCTAGTCTTAAGATTAATTGACTCCTTTTTAGGCGGGTAACACTAGAAGATATATTAATTCGACTTGTAGCACAGAAGATCACAGGCAAACGACAAAAACAAAGTTATAATCCCAAATAATTAAGTTCGGCTAACCTATAAAAAGAAGAGGAGTTCTTTTTTGGGTTAATTATATTTTCTTCCCCCCTAATTTTTCAAATTTCAATTTGGCCCCTCTATTTTGAACAAATTATAAATGTTTCCTTATCATTTATAAATTCATAAAATCAAACAAACATTTCTTATAGAATAACAATCTTGTGCAAAGATTTGTAATCTTCCTAAAATATCATTTTGTAGGCCTAATTCTTGTTTAGCACAAACCTTGAGGGACATGAAAATTGTGTTGTCTAAGAAGTCGAAATTCAAGAGCTGTTTCATACAATCCTTTGTTCTTTGATTTGATTCTTTCAATGTATATCCTCCTTAAAATCGAATTGATTTTCTCCTCAAAGTGGTAAGATATTCCAAGTCTTTGCAAGTCATCAATTAACTCTAGTTGACATAGTGGCTTCATCTCTTGATCCACCATTATTTTCACTTGTTCCTTCATAACATTATACCGCTCTTTGTATATTTGTCCCTGGATTTTGCATATTAATTTCTTCAATTAGAAGAAATTAAGGAATCAAAAGAAAAAAAAAAAGATTACTAGTAGAGGGTCAAGATAAATAAATAAATTACTGAATATTCATTATTTTTGAGTGAGTGCAATTGTTCATAATCCCATATTGGAGGCTTGTAGTTCGCGGACCGCCTTTTCTTCTCTTGATACTTAGTGTCAATGGGATTATTGATTTGAACATCGGAGCAAGTAAATCGGACATGGGAAGTTGCAGGGACGAGACTTGGAAATTTAGGGTTTGGTCTATAATTTGATAAAATGAAGAAAAAAGAAGTTGGTTGTGTAGACATTATAGGAAGAAAGTTCATCAAGTGTGACATTGAGCCTTGGAGCAATTGATCATCTCGACATTATAGAATAATTGAGAAAGGTGTACTTAATGTGTCATTCATTGTGAACGGGTCGGTCCAGATATTATATAGGAGCATTATTCAATTGAGATTTATTTTTATATAATAAAAAAAATTGTGTAAGGCTCCTTTAGTGTTTAAGAAAATATCTGATATTAACTTGATCCACATAGATCATGTTGTTCAGAATTGGTCACATCACTGCAAAATAAGGAGAAAGACAATTTTATAGTGATGTGGTCAACTCTAAACCTCATGATCCAGTGGATCGGGTTCATATCAGAATGGTTCAGTGTTTAAAGGTACATGAGATGTTTAAAGGTACTTGAGATCTTCAAGTTACTAATCAATCATGGAGATTTATTTGGGAAATCAGCTTATTTAGTCCCTCAAAATTTTTTATTTTGCCTGTATAGTCTTTAATGTTTAATTTCAATCTATTTAGTTCCTTATAAATATTCATTTCTCCTGTATAGCCCCCAATATTTAATTTCAGCATGTAAAGTTCCGTATTTATTTACAGGATGCATATAGAGGTTCCACCACCTCTTCTGCAGCGGACTTAGGGAAAATGAGTTCCTCCAAATTAGGGCAATAGAATTTGGGATTTCCTTTTTATAACCATTGTTATACTGATTTTTTGTATTTTGTAAATTTTATAGATTGAAACTGACCATTATACTCCCGCTCATTAAGCATGTGGATGGCATGAATTTGGGAATGCCCTGATTCCGCCGTAGAAGATGTGGTAAAACCTCTATATGTATCTCGTACATAGATAAGAGACTTTAAATGCTAAAATTAAATATTGGAGACCATACGGGAGAAACGAATATTTTGGGGAACTAAATAGGCTGAAATTGAACTTTGAAGACTATATATGCAAAATAAAAATTTCTGAGGGACTAAATAAGCTGATTTTCCAATTTATTTTTATATTTAATTTGAGTTTCAATCCAATGCCCCTAGTAATTTCACAGTCATTGTGAATTTATTTCACAGTCTCCTTATATTAATTGAGCAGAGCGTATTTTTTTCAAGTATATTCTACTTAATTTATGTGAGGTGACTGTAGGTTAAACTTTCCCTATGTGAGTGGGTCAGCAAATCTGTATTAATTGGCATAATCTTGATAGTCTAATCCTATTGAAAAAATAATAATTTCTGTCCACGTGATTCAAACGTATCTCGATTAGTGAATCATTTAATATAATTCTTGAAATTAAATTGTTTAAGTATAATTGTTTACTCCCTCCATCCCCAAATAAGGTTAACATTTGAGACTTTAATTTTTTGTCAAAATAATATTAACATTTGAACCAATGGAAATTTAATGATACCATTTTTACCCTCTTTTAACTTTTTTTTAGACACAATTTCAGTTTTTAAGATGTAGTTAATGATGATATATTAGTCTTTTAACTTTAACTTTTATTGTTTTTAGAGATTTCTTAATTCATGTGAAATAGTCAAATGTTAACCTTATTTAGGGATGAAGGAAGTATAATTAATTATTTAAAAACAGTTTATCAGAAATATATATTATTGAATAACTAATCTCGGCCTTACATCAAATTACCTGAAGGTAAATTTGTAGTTCTGGGAGAAAAGATTTCTATGTATTATACTACTTCCACCTAAATAAGGTTAACACTTGATTATTTCACATGAATTAATAAATTTCTAAAAACATAAAAGTCAAAGCCAAAATACTAATATATCCTCATTAAATACATCTTAGAAATTGAATTTGTAGTTAAAAGGAAAGTAAATCGAGGGTAAAAATGGTAAAAAAAAAAGTTCATTAAATTTTTATGGGTACTCCAAATGTTAATATTATTTTGAAAAAAATTTAAAGTCTCAAATATTAATATTATTTGGAAATGAAGGGAGTATAAAACATGAAACATGCTAAGTTCTTTTTATTATATATCTTATAATAATCTCAAATACCGAAACCAATTATTGAACTACCAGAGTTTACAAATATATCCAAATGATATCTATGCAATCTGATCATGTCTACACAACTATATCCAACATCATTTGGAGTTTTTCATAATTGAGACAGACAAGGACATAAATGGAGGGTCTCAACCTAAAAAGAATTATGCTTCGAATTGCCAAAATATTTTTACCTACTATTCTAATTCACGGCCCTACAATTCCTCCTAATTTCTGAAAAAATTCAAGGTAAAGTGACTTTTATAAAACTGATATTCTCACATGAATTGAGGTGGGACCTACTTTGCAAAGATAACTGAAGTACCTTATATTTTTATAAAGGAGAGAGTGTCTATTTGCTAGATACTTGAGGTGGCAGGCTTGTAATGTATTGTATTGTTCACTTGTAGAGATTGAAATTTTACAACCTAACTTCAAAAGTGAAATTGAAGAACATGCGTCAACAAGGTTGTATATAATGTAATCCGCCCATTAGTGGCTTCAAAAAAAAAAGGTTGTAGCTCACTAGGGTCAGACCTTCGCTCGCAGTAGCGGAACAAGGAATATTTTTCTCTCAGGGTACAATTAATATTAAAAAAATAAATTTATAAAAGCATATAAATATTGGCGGAGCCAAAAAAAATTTTTTTGATGAAATCTTATAGACTAGAGTTATACACATTTTGTTCAC
>JAOWBF010000037.1:8512552-8523133 GCA_028566175.1 Vinca major
GACCATGCGGTTCAGATTTGGCCACATCACTGCATTTTCTTCTCTCTCCTCACTCTGCAGGGATGTGGCTTAATCTGAATTACATGGTCCACATGGACCCGGTCCATATCAGATTTGAACATAAATAATGGGGAATATATGTTTTCTATGGGTGAATAGCGGTTTATGAAAGCATCTATTTACTAATAGAGATCTATTCCCTACAGTTTATTTGCGTACACCTAATTCCTCTTTCATCAAAGGATTGTAGCTTAGTTAATCGTATATGTAACTCCACAAAACATGCTCAGAATAAGGTTACGAGTTATTAATATCACAAATTTATAAAAAAATTTACCAACAAATTATAGTATCTATCCCAATCGAATTAGTAGGTCAAATACTGGTCGCCTTTAAACTAATCCCTACTCCTACTCCTACTCATACTCTCTCTCTCTCTCTCTCTCTCCTTTTTTTTTTTTGCGCCAAGTGAAATCATCATATCAAAACACTAGCTTTTCTTCTTTCGAATAGTATTTTGATAACATTAAAGACATTCTTGTTTTCTTGTTTTAATGCAAAAAATTGCAAAGTTTTCTTCAATATTGTCTAAGGTTTATGCCTAAGTAAAATCATATGAATACTTTTACGAGTTTAAATTCACTTTTTAAAAATAGGAAAATATCACATTTTATCCAAAATTTATAGGTCAATTTCTTAAAATAATAACATTCTTTGTTTTCACTCAAAATAATGTAACAATTTATGGTTCTTAAAATAACCATCTTCTCTATTTTTAACTCAAAATAAAATGCAGCAAATTTACAAAGTCCCAAACCTTACGCCACCATCCACGACTGTTTCTGGAATAAAATGGCACGCGTATCTCACATAAGATTAAAATTAAGGACAAATTTATTACTCTAAGTCATTAAAGTTTGAGTTTCTATATTTCGAAGAGACTTAAACCCTACATTAAAATTATTGAACTTATCTTACCAATTTGTCAACTTTTATTGACATGTTCAAAATGTTTTACACTTTTTATTTACATTATTCACTAAATTCAAAAAATCTTAAAACCAATTAAGGATATAGACCGTTGAAGCAAAATCCAATTTATAAGGAAGCCGTTCTCCTACATGAGCAAAGATATTTTAGCTTTTAAAGGATATAGTTGAGAGTTAGTTGGGAAAGAAGATCATACGGTCTAGGATGAGGCGAATATTTAGGGTAAAATTCCACAAGATCTCCTCTTTGATTAGGCAAATAATTGGCTGTAATCATATGTGTACCCATTTTTATGTCAAACCAATTACAATTTACCATGTGTATATATAATTAAAAAAAATGATCATATGAAAAAAATTTATGAATTTGAAACAGAAATAGGTACACACGGATACAGATGATTTTCACCCCTTTGATTATGGTATTGGTTGGGTGGTCCAAAAGAAAATGACATTTTGTTAGTTTGTACTCCACAACATTTTGCATTTCCTCTCAAAATAATACAAATTGAATCTAATGTGAAATATATTTTTTCTTTGCACGTAAATGTATTTTTTTTGTCATATAAAGTTAATTTAATTGTTGAATTTTTTTTTGTCAAATGAACACAATTTTTATCAGTGCAGTACTATTCCTACTAATATAAAAGGCAGCAATTCTAACCATCAACTAATAAATTAATGGTGGAGTGAGTGTTTGCATATGAAAAAAAAATGTATATTTTGCATTAAATCATGTTAAAAATAGCTTTGGTCTAACTCAATCTTTTGAAAGGTACCTCAAGAGAGTAAAAATTCTTCAAATCTTATATATTGTAAATATACACGCAAATTAATTAATATGGATCTTTAATACACTCCTCACGACTAAGGTTGTATATCTGTATCGTGAATAATAATAGAAGTTTAACAACGAATTAAGTAGGTCTGATACCATTGATATATAAATATAAAATAATGGATGTGTAATCTTTAACAAATCATATCAATTTCACATAAAGAAAGCGACGGAGAGGTATTTACGTGATTCTACCGTTATGGCCAAGGCATTTTCGTCCATTCAAGAAAGTTCCAGAAAGGAAATACTTCTGTACTTCTCCTTCATCGGAGATTAGGACGTACTCGACTGTTTATATGCCAGAATATGAAAAAATCATCTATAAAGAGAATTACCAAACTACCCTTACCGGACACGTGGCGTCAGAAGCAAGCGAGTTTGGTTTGAGAAAAAGGTAATGAGAGTAGAGAAATATTTTGTTTGATGGAATGGAAGTGACACCTTTATGATGGCAGTTACTTCAATAACAAAAAAGAGATATTTTGTCACCTCATGCCTTCACTTCACTCACTCTACACAAACTACAAAAACCATAGGCAATAGTACCACCGGGACTAGTGTTCATCAACTCCAAGATATTCACCTCAATAAGTTAATGGATTTTTCTTTTTTTTTTTCAATTGGTGTAAAATGATTTGAGATTTATGGTTTGATTGGATTGAATTTGAGTTTTAAATTTTGTATAACGTCTTGTGTTTCCAGGTCTATAGCGCGATACATGGATCAAGCAGCACATATGATAATTTATTTAGCAACCGAACTCGTTATGCTAAAAGGATAATTCGAGATGATGGTAGGTACTCAAGTCAATTTATATATCACTCATAACTTTTCTTCTTATTTAATATGAGATATTTTTTTATAGGGGACTAGGGTTTTATATTTTGGTATCAGTGTCAAATGGTACTGTGAAACGGGTCGGTCCACGCGGGCTAAAGACAAAACGGGGCAGGGCGTGCTCATTTTTTGTGGATCATTGAAACCCAAGTCCATACCCGCACCGCAAAAGGCTCGCGGGCTAACAGGCTGCCCGCGGACCCACCCAATTTTTTACAAAATTTGTTGTAGCATCCAAAATTTGTTCATCTTCAACTACCAATCCCCTCCCCAACCCTTCTTCTTCCTCCTCCGCCTCTTGGCCTTCATCCTCCGCCTCTCTTTCGCCATCATCCTCGTCATCCTCTCCCGCCGCCGCCTTCACCATTCTAATGCTCTTCTCTGCCGTTAATGATAATAAGGTAGAGAAAGGATGAGAGTGAGGGTTGGGATGAGAGGGGATGAAGGATATGAGGGGAGAGAACCAGATCCGGCGGCGGTGGAAACCGCTTTGCCTGTAACAGAGACGGAATCGGTGGCTCCGTCGATTGCCTGTAACAGAGACTATACAGTAGTAGCAATCCACCGCCAAAATTATTTCTTTCTCTCTCACACACCAAAACACACAGAGACTAGAGAATGAGGAATTTTTGACAATCCACCGCCTTAGCGGAATTTTCTGATATTTTTCGTATTCTATGTCGGCAATACCAATACCTATATAAACTAGGGTTTTATGCAGGTTGGCCCGCGGTCCGGTCTGGACGGGCCGCGGACCGGATTAAAAATACCCATATTTTAGCGGATTAGTTTTTTCTTAAGTCCATACCCGCCCATTTGCGGGTGGGGCGGACCGATCCGCGGGTCGTGACCCCGTTTGACACTACTAGTTGTGTAGTACCATCAACAATTACACCGTCCTATTAATCAAAATATCATAAAAGGAAAGCCGAAAACAATTTCAGCCGCCTTCCCCTCTTTCTTCTCCTCCATTACCGTCGTCCGCCACCCGGAGTGGATTCCGAACTCAGCCGACTTTTATTCCTTTTCCATCCTGAAAAACCTTTTAATTTAATATTCCTTTTCACTTTGCTTTCTGAAACCACGTCTTCTCCTACTACGGTTAGGTAATTTGTTACTCCTTTGAAATCCTAAATTACTTCGTGGACTTTCAATTTATAGTATCAATGGTGTAAACAGAAGTAAATTAAGAAATTAGTCAGCTTAATCAGTACTAATCTATTTAAAGGCAAAAAGAAAAGTAAATAGTTATTTCCTGTGCTGTTTTGGCTAATTATATTACCCATAATATTTATGCTGAAAAATAAAACACCAACACTTTTTGGGTTGTTTCTGGCCAGATTAGACACATGCCGGGCTTGTGGCCAATAATCTAAAGGCAAATTAGTATTTTTGCCTAAATTATTGGCCACATTTCTGTGGTTTATTTTCAGTCCAACGTACTAAGGTGAAAGAATAGTTTATTGACCTAAATAGCGATTTACTCGCCAAAAGAATAGGAAATTAATTAATTTTTATTTCTGAGATACATCTATTAGCACAAGTATTGGATTGAAGTGCCTTTTCTTTGTGCAATTGTGAAAGTAGAGGTTAATTTGATAACAGAAAGTTGAATTGCAGGGAAAAAAACTAAGTAAATTTATTGTGCTAACTGCTGGCGTTTTTGCTCTGTTAAGCCAATTATCCTGGTTAGGTTTATGTCACTTTTGAATCTAATATCCTGAAATTACTAAAAAGCTACATGGATTGAAGACTTTTGACTGAACTATTCCAGATTGAAGTATTGCAACCCTTTTCAAGATTTATGCGCATATTATTACTTAACTTTTTAGCTGCTAACAATAGTATATTTTTGTAAATACATTTGATCCATGGAATTGGAGGGTCAGTATTGAAACAAATATTGTATTTCCTGGAAGTTGGGTGACAAGTTCCAATTTTTGTTCCTTTGGTTTGATTATGACGTCTCAATTCAGCTGCCTGAATGTGAAAATAGGCATTTTTATATTTGCGTGATGCATGCTTAGTTTTTAAAAGATTGAAGTTCAGTTTGGACCCGTGATGTTTCTGTTCTATTGTAGTATGCAATACGTTGACCAAGTTATCTAGTACTCACTGTTTATGCCGCGATATTGGAGGAAGATCGAATTTTTTGGTTTATCATGCCTCAGACAACTTGCTCTGATTTTCTGCTTATTTTGTATTTAGAAGCCCAGGTATTTGGATTAAGTATTAAAATTGTTAACTCACTGGTGAATTTTCGCTCCTTTCTTCAGGAGATCTTGGTCATGGCAAAAGATGAAGCTCTTGCTGTAAAGGATGTTATTCATAAGCTGCAACTCTGTCTTCTAGAAGGCATTAAGGATGAAGATAAGTTATTTGCTGCAGGTGCATTGATGTCACAGAGTGACTACCATGATGTAGTGAAAGAAAGGTCAATAACAAAAATGTGTGGTTACCCTCTTTGTAGCAATACTTTGCCTTCTGAACAGACTAGGAAGGGCCGATATCGTATTTCACTGAAGGAGCATAAAGTTTATGATCTTCAAGAAACTTACATGTACTGCTCCACAAGCTGTGCGGTGAACAGTCGAGCATTTGCTGGGATCTTGCAGGAAGAGAGGTCCTCAGATCTGAAGCCTGCAAAACTGAATGAAGTTCTGAGGCTATTTGCAGGAATGAATTTGGAAGAGTCTAAAGGCAACCTAAAGAAAGGGAAGAAATCAGTTTTTTCGGAGCTGAGGGTTCAGGAAAAGACTGACATAAAGGGCAGGCAAGTGTCTATTGAAGAATGGGTTGGTCCATCAAATGCAATTGAAGGCTATGTTCCCCAGAGAGACCATGCTCCCAAGCCACAGAAACCAAAAGAGCTGGAGAAAGGTACAAGATTGAAGCTCTCAATATGTTCAATTATAGTTCGTTCTTTCTAGGATCTTTAAGTGATTAATTGAGTATACGCTGCTGTTATTTTCTACGTTATAGAATTGGCCTGATGTAGTAACTTGCCAGTGTTTGCTCATTGATTGATGCGCGCTGTAAATGCTGCTGCAGGGCAAAAGCCCAAGCACCATCAGCTCAATAAGGGAAAAAATATGATATTTGGTGAGATGGATTTCACGAGTGAGATAATTATGCAAGATGAGTACAATGTATCCAAGGCTGTGGATCAGGCAGATACTCTAGCCGGTCAGAAGAATAAAGAGGCCAAAAGGAAATTAAAACACCATGGAAGGGAAGGTAAGTCCACCAAGTTGGGGGAATCAGCTGTTCGTAAGAGTAGTTATGTTGACAAGACATGTCAACTATCAGATGAATCACAGTGTAAAAATGTTACCGCTGAAGAACTTGATGACTTGTCAAAAAAGTTGGATGAGAACCTTAGCGTTTCAGATCCTTCTGGTCCTGATCATAATACTATTTACAAGAAATCTACCGAAGTAGATTCGAGATTTCATTCTGAAATAGCATCGGCATCAAATGCTTCTGTGTTAAAACCTTCTCTAAAATCGTCAACTTCAAAGAAAGTTACTCGCTCTGTCACTTGGGCTGATGAGAGAACAGATGGTCACGACAATAATAATCTTTGCGACTATAATCAACATGAAAATACTACAGAATCTTCCAGTCAATGTGGTTCTACAGAAATGGACATGGATGACAATTCATATCGATTTGCATCAGCCGAAGCCTGTGCAAGAGCACTTACTGAAGCAGCAGAGGCTGTTTCATCTGGAGATTCTGATGCCACTGATGCTGGTATGACGCATTTTGCAAGTTTTCTCGCTAATCTATGATAAATAGCACAAGTATTTGCTTGTAACTCTTTTTTTTTTTGGTTGCTTCCAATTTCAGTATCTGAGGTTGGAGTTATCATATTGCCACCACCTCAACAATTAGATGGAGCTGAAACTCTAGAAGAGGATGATATGCTTGATCCAGAACAAGCTCCTATAAAATGGCCGAGTAAAGCAGGTTTACCCGGTTCTGATCTATTTGAAACAGATGATTCTTGGTATGACAATCCACCAGAGGGTTTCGGTTTGACTGTAAGTTGAATTTTAGCTAGCCCACTCTTAATTACCTAGCTACATGAAGTTAAATTCCTGACATTTTGCAATCAATTTCTTTCCAGCTGTCACCTTTTGCAACGATGTTTATGGCACTATTTGCATGGACATCGTCGTCTTCCTTGGCTTATATCTATGGACATGATGAAACTCGCTATGAAGAATACTTGTGTGTCAATGGGAGGGAGTACCCTCGTAAGGTTATACTGACAGATGGTCGCTCGTCTGAAATTAGGCAAGCTCTTTCTGGCTGCCTTGCACGAGCCCTGCCAGGACTTGTTGCTGATCTCAGGCTTCCGACTCCACTGTCAACTCTGGAGAAAGAAATAGTACTGATCTATACCTAAAGAAATTAAATTTTAGAATTTTTCTTATTTTTTTCTCGGGTAGAAATGTGATTTTAGAATATGTAGGACTTCAACAAAACTATATTTTTTTTTAATGGAGGTTAGATAGTTCTGGGAAGGAGTGCAGGAATTAGAAGCTAAACTGGAAGAGATTTAAGAGGGAAGAACAACAAAACTGACTTATATTCTCTTAACACGGAAGTAAAGCCAAATTTGTATGAGATTGTTATAGTTTGCATGAAAATAGTACAGGAAATATTCAACGGAAGTTGATAAGTTCTGCAAACTTGTTCTGATAAGTTGTTTAATTGCGTTTATGCAGGATCGTTTAATTCACACAATGTCGTTTATGGATCCGCTTCCTGCACTCAGAATGAAGCAGTGGCAACTGCTTGTTCTCTTGTTTCTTGATGCTCTCTCTGTTTCCAGGATCTCTACACTCGCTACTTATATGACAGGTAGAAGAGTTTCTCTACCCAAGGTAAGATGGATCATCCTAAGCTCCTTCATTAGCTTGTAATTTTTTGTTTATTTTGGTGGTGTTAAGCTAAAGGAAAAACAGACCATGTGTTCTCCTCCCAGTGTCTTTCCATTAGCTTTTTATCTGCTGCCTGTTTTTTATTATTATTATTTTTGCATCATTAAGAACTATGTTAATACAGTTGGTTGACATCCTTGTTATCTAGGCTTCCCCTCCCTTTTCCCTAGGGTAGGATTCACTCCAAAAAAGGAGTCAAATGTGATATTTCCCCCAAGTTTTATCTGAACAGTTGTGTAGTACTGTGAATATATGCGTTAAAGTCCTTTCATGTCAATCAGTTGATTTCAGTGAGGACATGTTCATTACATATGTCACATGTTGGACAAGCCTTGTGAGTGGTCCTAAACTGCAAATGGTGGTATAACATGAACCCAATTGATCAATTTACTTATGCCATGCAAGCTTTAATCAGTATGGTCCCTTTGTGCATAGGGGACCTTCAAAAGATGTAAATGCTTTTGAAATGTCAATATAAACTTTATCCAGTTTTGCAATACAGAAAAGAGGAGGTTAATATACTCGAGAACATTATAGAAGCAGAAGCTTGATTGAACTCTTAAAAAGGAAAAGAAAAAAGAAAGTCACATTCGTCCTGGTGTTTGAGCTTGCAAGTTCATAAATCATATTTGCGGATGTTTATATTCTGATTTCGGGAACCCTATACTTGCTGCAAAGGATTATGCATTCTGCATTTTAGTGATTTAGCACTATGTTCCGAGTTTATTATTTCAGCTTACAAGGTCATTTCCTAATGATGAATAAATAGGTGCTGGAGGGAGCAAAGATAAGTGCAGAAGAATACGCGATTTTGAAGGATCTGCTTATTCCACTTGGTCGAGTACCTCAATTCGCGATGCAAAGCGGTGGCTAATGCAACAAATAGCTTCTCCTCAAGTCAGGCTATTTTCATATGATTAGTGGAACAGTTGAATTTTTATGCTACTAGTAACATACAAAACCTATGACTGGTGAATTTTCTCGGTCTTATAATAGTAAAAATTCCGACTTCGTCAATTCTCATTATTGTGTAATTGAAATCCTGCTGTCTTTTTCGTTCCCCGTAATCAAAACTGTTTGCACCTAAACAATTGACATAGTGGTCACAAATATTAGGTTATGATGATAATGATGATTATCATGCTTGTCGTGATCAAACCATAGCCTTTTAATATGTACTTAGATGAACCATTTGGTGACTGGATTAGCATTAAGAAGGTATTTAGCTGGCCATTTTATGACTTGTTATTGTGACTTGACCTTGTTGAGTTTTCCTTCCTGGTTGTTGAAATATGAGTGGTCTTTGTTCCCCATTTTCTGAAACCCACGTTATACTAGGGTCCTTTTTTTTTTGTCCATTCTAGTTCTGAGTGCTATTTCGCCAGTCGGATCTATGCCGAACAGTAAAAAATCTAAACATACAGATCGCACAGGTGTATTGCACGGCAAGTGATGTAAATTAGGACAGGTGTTCCGTTTTAAATTAATCTTGACCTTAAAAAATTTAATCCAACGGATGAGGATAAGTCTCGCACGTTCCACACTGGATCCACATCACTATTTCGCTAGCACGTTAGTGAATCAATTTAGGCTATCTAGTTGTTGATACGTTGGCTAAAATATTTGTTCTAGAATTGCTTTGTGATTGGTTGTCTATGAACAATTATTTCGTCAATATCGTACTAAATCACCGTTGCCCAAAAGGAGTTATATGGAGAGAGGGGTTTCTTAGCGGATGGGTAAGTGGTTATAGTGCAAAACATCAAAAATTCACTATTGAACACATTTTAATTCCAGTGTTATTTCATTAGCACTGTAGTGAATCAATTTATGCTATATAGTTGTTTGATAAGATGGTTGAAATAATTATTCAAGAATTGCATGTGATTGGTTGTCTTTGAACAATTATTTCAGCATTTAGATTAAACGATTCGACTGTTGATGTTAATTTAGTACGATGCTAACAAAATATTTTGATTGTTTTTATGCTCATGTCCAATTTTTTTAACATTTTGTCAACGCTTTTATATAAGAACGACTTATTATAGGGAAAATTGCAGATTGGAGGCAACATATAATGAAGTAGATATGAGGAGCATAAAATAATTGATTAGTAGTGGTATTAATGATTTGTTTATACATCTACTTTGACCATATAATCACATTTTGAGTGCCCATTATTCAGACATGCCAGCAGAGCTATGCAATGTTAATTAATAACTACAAAGCAAATTGCTTTTTTTTCCCTTTCTGCTAAGTAATCAAATTACTTTCTTAATTTACATGATAGGTCTGTTGTGTAGTGTAGCTCTGTCTTGGTGCTGTTTTCTCAATTCGCAAACAATTAATTTTTACGAAATTAGATTTGCATTATCGTCTTGATTGTATGGGTTGGATGTCGCATAAGAAGCGGACAAGAGATTAATGTACTAATTGGATATAGATGTTTCAATCCTTTATAATTGGTCAAAATGTATTATACATATAGAGATATGTTCTTTTATTTAGACGTGTTCTTGTTTTAGCTGGTCCACAAGAAATTACTTTACTAGTTGGATGTAGATATTACAATCCTTTATAAATAGTCCAAATGTATTACACATATAGAGATATATACTTTTATTTAGATGTGTTTTTGTTTTCACGGGTCTCACTTTTAAGATCCAAGTAATGTAAAATATGGTAAATACCAAATATTTCGGATATGTTTCCTGTGAGTTGGTTTCTGTCCAACGAACTCTATACAAATCGGAACAATTTTGCATGCTTTTAGGAATTGAACCAGTGAGACTATTATAACTTAGTATTAGATACTCAAGCTCTATTAGTTTTCCAAACTCTATCGGAATTGAACCAATGAGCATATTATCGTGTAACTGTACAACCTGAAGTCTTGTTAAATTACAAACTCTATCTGAATTGAGCCAGTAAGTTGATTAATCCTAAGATGAAAAGTGTTTAATTT
>JAOWBF010000037.1:8728833-8748014 GCA_028566175.1 Vinca major
AACATCAGGTGAATGACACAGGAAATGGCAAAATAGCGATCGAAAGTCCCTCTGTACCCACACTCACAGAGGATTTGATAGCGCTTGCAAGAGCAGACAATTCGATTTCTAAAAAAGATTAGTAATTCGTGATCTAACACAGTTAATAGAATGAAGTTTCATTCAAGGAAAGGGTTCAGGGACCTGCTTTTCGTTCACCCGATCCCACGTGTCACTGTGGTGATGAAGGATTCATACTTCGGTGGCAACCGGCAAGGCCAAGCGGGTAAAGGAGTAGACTAGCCGTCAAAAAGAAAGTCAGTTGGAACGACTGATAGAAGAAAGAAAAGCCCCCACCTCCACATCCACAGTATGGAGGAGTAGCTCCTTACTCCGCACTATACAGTTTACAATAAGGACAGATCTAGAGCAAAGTGGTGATTGTCCTCAAATTTTTTTGAAGTGCAGAATCTTCTAATAGAAAAAATAGTAGTTAAAATATAAAATTATAGGTGTTAATCAACATCATTTACACTTTTTTTTAATCTAGCAAATAAAAAAGGAATAAAAGAAAAAGGAAAATGCTATAGTAGTTAAAGAAATTGTTTAATGCGTCGCAATCAAGTGTTGTCTTGCTGCTTTAAACATTCTTGTGCTTTAGGATTTCTTCAACGCAACGTTGTTTAGATTACTATTTTTAATGATAATTTGGTATCAATTGCATTTTAATTAACTTATCCCTTCATTAGCAAGTTTGATCTCCCGTCTCTCTCTTCTCACCAATAGGGAGGTTCTCTAGTGACCCAAAAAAAAACATATGCTACCTTTCACGCCAAAAAGGAAAGAAGTCAGTTTAAACTCTCTCGAAAGTTACACTATTGTCCTTCTCTGAAGAAAAATAATTTAAAAACAAAGGTGTTCAAGTATGTTATTTTTCGAATAATTCAAAGATCTAAGTAAATTTCATTATTCTACAATTCAAGTTCTATTTTTTAAAAAGTTAAATTATTAATAACTCTTTAGTTAAAGTAAACTGTTAAAATATCTTGAGTACCAAATTTTAATAAATGATTTTACTACTAAAAAATAGGAAAATGAGAAAAATAATTATTAAAATAAGCCTCCCGATAAGTTTCGCCTAAGGCCTCTGATTCTCGGGTGAAAAACGTCTATACTTGTCGGTATACCCATTTCTCTACTCAACCAATAAGAATTCGTCGTGTGATCATTTTTTTAAATTATATATATACATGGTGAATTGTAATTGATTGGGTATACAGACGGATACAAACAATTATTTGCCGTGATTCTCGACCCTGACAAGTCGTTACTTTATCCTTTGCTTGTGACACAAACAATGATTACAATGAAGATTAAGGATCACTCTAACTGGGTAATTAAAAAACATAGGACGTTATTACAAGATTGCAGCGTCACGGCCTGCTTAAGCCGACGTGACATACCACATTTCCCAGGGTAGCATCCTTGTGGGACCGGTCCCGCAGCTCCCTCACATGAATTTAGCAGAACTCGCATCTGCAAGTAAGTCCCGTCCAATTCACGTGAGAAAGTTGTGAGGTCAGTCTCATAAGGACGGTCTTATGATTGAATTTTTCGAACGGCTTTTTTCTACTGATTTAAGTTAATGAAGTGAAAATTGAAAAGGCAGCAGAAAATATAGCTCGAATAGCTTTTGGATTAAAAAAAAAATTATACGCAACTTATTTTAAGCAATTGAGAACACGCCAGTAAGAGGAATGAAGTATAGGCATTTTGCAAAGCCTGGAAATTACATATTTCTTGCAATGTAATTGAAGCAACTAACTTCTCCATCCATTTGTTGTAATATTGACAGTAATTACATAAGTAAAATGTCTAGTTTTATCATGCAAAATTTACCGTTTTGTATGTTTTGGCTCAACGAGCAACCAATTCCTGTAAGCTACTGCTTGTTGATTTCGGCTTCACAAGATATTCAAGTGTGATATTAGCCGGAGTCGAGTCAGGATTCGCCTCTTGGAAAGGTACTTCGAAGGCTAAAGATTGGTATAAGCAGACTTCGTCTTCCTTGCAATAGTAAACCTGCAATAAAACGCCGAATTTCACAAAATAAAGCAGTAAAACTAATGAAAGGCCAAGACAGCAGTGCAACGCCGTGGCAATGCACGAGATCCCAAGCCCACTCACGTATCAAATATTAAACTGATAAGAACGTAGATGATGATAGTTTTTATTTTGAAATTCCATAAAGAAGGCATACCTTGCAATAAATCTTCCCAGTAGAAGGTGCAGGGGAAGACCTTTTAAAATGGACCTCTGCAGATCCATCTGAGCTGAGATTCCCCTCCAAGGGTTGAATTATAGCGGCATTTTCTGGCTCAATTTCAATGTTATATTTACTGCGTGCTTCCTGCATTAATCAAATGCGTAAGCTCGCAAGAAAAGAAGTTCATATATACAGAAGGGCTTATTGTGAAATAAAAAGGCGAAAAGATGGAAACGGAAAATAAGAAAAGGAGAAAACTTTACATTATAGACTTGGAAGAAAGAGGGAGAGATAACCTTTGAGAAATGGTACCCTTCTGGTACTGATATTCGGAGATTTAGACTACCCTCATTGGACGAACCCCCAGCCACTATAATGGTTTGCGTGTCAGTAGACCGTCTTCGAAGTCGTCTCGGGGATCTTGATTTTGGTAAAGGGAGCTGAACTCCCTTCAGCTCTAATGTAAGTAACTCGGCTTTTTCCTTATTCAGGTCCAAGTATCTTATCAAACTATTATTTGTGTCTGCTACGAATAATCTTCCTGCAAAACAGAATGCGATTTTGTCATGTATCCCAAAGAGACAAAACCTAACAAACATTAAGCCAGTCAAGGGAATCACCATTTTCTGCTCCAACGATTCCAGATGGCTCGGAAAGCTGCAAAAGAAAACAGGTTTAGTCAAAAGAGATTTCAATACACTAAATAGACTCTGGCAATGGTAGTAGTTACAGGAAATGTGCCGGTCCCCAAATTCATCAATCTCCTAAAGACTAACGATACGTGGGTCACCGCAACACTCAGATATGATTATTCAGTGGTATGGTGCATGTACATGTTTTCTCTAACATTCTTAAGCTAAATCATCGTGTAGGATCACGTTATATTCCACAATGCTCTCTTCTCTTAATATGAATATGAAAAAGAAAAGGGCCATTTTCGAACCTGAGCTGTCAGGGCTGCTCCATCACTAAAACCCGCTTCCCCTGTACCTGCCAAGGTACTCACTTTTCTAGAAGGAGGATCCAGCTTCTTGATCTGATGAGAGAAAAGAAACTTCAGTGAAGCAACTCATTAAAAGAACTGACGAAGAAAGTATGACAAACTAAAACACATCTATCTTGCGTTTTAATACATAGTTTAAACTAATTAAGGATAGAGTTGACTTATCTTATTACAAAAATGCTTAAATTTGCTCTGAACAGGTTTAGTCTAAGGAGATTTCAAGTCTTACAAAGACACCAGATGGTACCATAGAGGTCTAAAATTTATGAAAAAACCAGATCGTCATTGCTTTTTGCTATTAACTCATCCTCTAGCAAAGGAAAAAAAAAAGACTCTTCCTTCTAGCAAGTATTTCTCAGACCTCTGAAAAAAAGACTTTAATTTCGGTCAATGCTTGAAATACATCCACACGCGTTTTATTTTATGAGAACTCAATTAAAGAGTTACCCAACCTTATGATTGTAGGAGTCTGCAAAATAAATCTGCCCATCATTTCCACAAAACACTCCTAATGGATGCTGAAGAAGAACTTCCGAGCCTACTCCGTCGTGGTCCCCAAACTGCAGTGCAAAAAGACGTATCAGTAAGCTCTTTATGCTCTATAGCAAAACACGTAAACCTGCTAAAGTGATGTTAAAAAAAACTCAAAATGCAAATATACCTTAAATAAATTGTCCGAAAAAACAGGATCACCACCAGCTAACAATGTTGATCCACCTGTCTTCAGGTCGAGCGCTCGGATTGAGCTACTCTCACTATCAGCAATATAAGCTTTCTTTAGGTCTGAAATTTTCCGTACAAATAAATTTTGTTACATTGCTAAAAATAATAAGCAAATATCTACCAAGAAAGTTGTCTATGATAAAAGATTGAACTTGTTCAGAAATTATACCAGGAGATAATGAAATTCCAGAAGGTTGTGCAAACGACGTGGTTGTAGAACTTTGGCAGAAAAATAAGTCAATAGTCAAGATTCAGAAAAATGCAAGTCAACAATCAAGATTCGGAAGTGTAATATTCCAATCTACAAATCGCAATATTAGAAAAACTTTCAGTATATGAGTACTACCTTGAACCATTCAAATTTCTCTCGTATCCATCCCCACTAAAAGCTCTGGTAACTCCATTTGATGTGTTATGCTCCCAAATTTGATGCTGCCCAGCCATTGCAATGTAAACAATCTCATTCACAGGCTCAAAGCAGACATCCCATGGAGAATTGAGCAGCTGAAATCATGAACCAGAACGTTCAGTATCAAAGTATAATTATCGCAAACGTTGAAGTTGGAAAAGGAGTTTCTTTGACGAATTTATTGCTTGGCATAATACAACAAAAATACAAACTGCAAATGGATTTGTATTCAAAACTTCAGTTCAGTAAATCTTGCCTGAGTATTCCCAGTTCCTCCTCCTTGGTAATCAGACCCTTTAGTTCCATTTCCAGCAAGCGTGACAACCGTCTCATTGACAAAATCAATCGCCCTACAAATTATATCTTGTTTGTCTTAAAATTTCAAATATCATTGGTTAGCTCACGTTGAAAAAAGAAAATGTATCTGAAGATAGAAACTACCTTAAAGCATGATTTTCTGTATCAGCTACATAGAGGAGGTTCTTCTTTGCATTGTAAGCCAGTCCCTAATAATAACACATATAAACATTATGATCGACATTCAACTTATTAGAAAACTCAATAACTATACACTAGAGAAAATTGGATAAAGAAAGGTTTAGCTAGAGCACTATGTTTACAATCAACGGATACCAAGAGATTGATACTTGGGTTAGATTCTGAGCGTTACCTGTGGACGGTTGAAGGTAGCATCATCAAAGTTACCATCACGCAAACCTTCTTGCCCAGAGCTGCCTACTTGGACTAAGAAGTTCCCATCAAGGTCAGTTACTACCTGAAGTGAAAAAGTTACAACACAATAACGCCAGGTTATACTAAGCTTCAGAAAAAACAAACCATTTTCACATCTTTTTCCATGAAAATAAACAAGCTTCTGACCAAAGTCTCGTCATGTATTCAATGATGACCTCAAAGAACCTTCCAAAAAATATTATTTAAAAAATAATAAGAGGATGGCCATAAAGAAAACTATACACTGCATTTATTGGTTGGTTCATTAACAAAAACCATATTCAGAATGGGACATTAGAAAGGGAAAAGTGACTTAATTTGTTTTATTTTCTTCAAATGGACGAGCAGACCGGTTATCACTTGTTCAGACACACAAGCACACGCAAACAATTAAAAAGAAAATGAGAGAGAGAGAGAGAACCCACTATTCGGTTATGATTGCTGTCTGAAATGAACAGCCGATTGTTGCGGGCATCAACTGCCAGCTTACCAGGAAACTTCAAAGGAGATGTCAACAAACGGGGATCGTTATCTTTCTCCAGTCTCAAAGGAATAGGCTTGCTGTCCAAGATCTTCTTTTCAGAATAGTATGACAAAGCTGCCTCAATCAAATTATCAAGATCCTAGGAAGAAAGAAAAGGCAAATGTTTAATCAAATTATCAAGATCCTAGGAAGAAAGAAAAGGCAAATGTTTTAGTAACTCTTTAACATATGAACCACATTCTTAAGATTGTCAAGATTACTGATTACAGTCAACTCAGAGCAGATTCCTTGAACTGTCAGCTCTAGGGATAAGGATTCAGCTGACAAACAGAAGCACTGTCTATTCGAATAGCTGCTTTGGTAAGACACCCCCACTAAAATTTCATGCATATCATTAGTATTATATGCTAATTTCTACTTGGGTATTATAGTAAGAGATTGCGTTAAATCTCATCAATGCAGTTAAAATTGAAAACAAGACCGAGATGATTCTTTTTTTCTTTGTAAAGATGCACAAAACCAAAGAAGTGGCGAAAAGGAAAAGTGAATAGACAAAGCACGGGAACCAAAAGAAATATAGTTATGCTACAAGAACCATACTCCATTAAGTCCCTCTATTTTCTTCTGCAGATTTGGGTGAGGATCATGACTCCTCTATTACGTCCTTCTTATCTTATATTTGTCCTTTATTTGGCCGGAAACTGTTCCTTAAAGTCTTTATCTTTGGAGTAACATAGAAACGAAAATAAATTCTACCCCCAAAAAATTTAAAAATAATAATAATAATTGGAAGAAGAAAGGGCGCAATCGAAAAGTTGTGGAGACATATATGACTCAGTTATGTACATCAAATACCGGGGCAATCATTGTTTCATCAACAAAATGCGTTGCATAGAAATGAAACCCAGCATCACTGTATAACAAATAGCAGGAAATAAATGGCATAGACTGATACCTTCCTTCGCCCTTCGCCTGCTAATTGTGCAATAAGCTTCCCATTTGGACTGACAAGGGCAAAGGTAGGCCATGAATTTATACCTAATGCTCGCCATAGGTTCATATCTCCATCATTGACAACCTATGCATTGCAAATGACTGAGATTCATCAAATTAAACTTGTTTGTGAAAGTAATAGCATGGCAAACTTCAAAAGTATACATAGCACTCAATTTAATTATTCAGACAAAGCAGAAGTAATACAATTCCAAGTAACAAAGATTTGGTTGACAATTACAATAATGTCAATATACTTCTTGTCATGGTCTTATATAGTCAACGGTTCAAGGCCAATGTCTCCAGTTTGTAACATGATACTACTGACCTAAGAAGTGTGTTCAGTAGGCTTTCGTGAACATGATGTATTATGTTAACATGATACTGCATGGTTTCTCTCAACTTAAAAGAAGAAATTGGTTATGAATAAACAAACAACCATCAAGCAAGATAGATATGAAAATATTATAAATTCTACGGTGAACCAATAACTCTATTACTATAGGACATTGTTGTCTTGCACGGAAAACACAAATAAGTAGTGTACCGGATGGGAGATTTCATAGCGCAATACTGCATTTCGAATGGCCTCTAAGTCTTTCTCATTATCAAACTTCGCAGAATGCACCCCTACAACAACAAACTGTATAACAATTATACATGTCAGCCGCAATAAAAGGTTAGGGTGCAAATAATACTGATTCATAGAAATAATATATTGGTTAATCAGTTTGGATGGACCAGAGTGCTCCAAAGCTGTAACAGATAGAACAGATATTGCCTTAACTTTCCTTCGATATCAAGCTTCACAGAATTAAATAACTTGAGGTGCAATGATAATAAATCATAAAAAAAAATATGGCAAAGAGCACTGACGCAATTACCCCAGACCCGTCTTCTAAAGAGAAGTTTGAATTAAGGTATATATATCTTACTGGCATATCTTTGTACTTCTTCTCCAAAAATTCAAGATCCGGCAGCACATGCATACAATTAATACAACAATATGTCCAAAAGTCCAAGAGAACCAGCTTTCCTTTCAGATCCTGTCAAAAAACAGTTCCAGAGCTAGCATAAGCATACTGTTGGAAGTGTGCAATAAACAACTTACAGGGACAAAAGATCTTATCTGACAAGTTTCATAGAAAACTGATTTTATGGTAGTATATGACTAAAACTGCTCGTGTTAAAAGCACGTAAAAGAAACATCTTATTGCAGCACCCTTAAATAATGCATAATCAACAATTAAAAGGACATAAAAGAAACATCTTATTGCGGCACCCTTAAATAAAACATTGTTTTTCATGCTCATAGTACTGTCTAAAGTAAAATAGTCTCACAATTTTAAGGTCAGAGATAATTTACCCTGCTTAGCTGAAGGGGGGCTGAATTTAACCAATCAAGCTTAGCTGGAAACTCTGGCACAATTGGTGCAGTTCCCCTAATATGTGAGAAGTTGCAGGAAGAATATATTAGAAAAGACCCCCAGAAGGACAAGTAATTCAAAAGCAAATACAATTTGAAGGAATCGGTTAGGCTTATTAAGAGATGTGAATAATATCTTATATTGACGATTCTATATTAATCAAAACTTGGGAAGGGTGAGTATTTGTCTACCTTGTCTCTAAGTCAGATATGTAGTTGACAAATTGTTGGATTTTTTCTGAACGTGACTCATCTGCATTAAATTAAGAAGAAATTAGGGCAGTATTCTATTTTATTTCTTATTATTATCACTATTGAACACTAAAGCGATACTGAAGAAAAGGGTTTCAAGAGTGGACTGTAGCAAGAACTCTTCAAAGAATCAAAGAATAAGTAGAAAGGACCAAATCAAAACAGAAAGCAGGAAGCGGAAGATCAACCCATTTCTATACAACTGTATGTATTTGTATGTAAATAAATACAAGACCTTCATTCTGTCCAAATAGAGGAGAAGGGACACGGAACAAGAGATTCCATATAGCTTTTGGGGATGCATATTGCATTGCCTGCAAAAATTTAGCAGCTTCCGAAGACATAATAATAGATAAGGTTTAAGTTCAGGTCGGAGAAACTGAACACAGGAAAATGAACTCCATCTTTAACTATACTAGCTATACCTTCCAGTTGTTAACAGCGAAAAAAAGACAACTGGCAGCTGCACCTAGACTTGCATATCTCAAAACATCTCGCCTCGAACCCGTCAATCTGTGCATAAATTGTTTCCATAGCCTCAAAAAACAGTTCAAGAAAACACTCAACCTACTTTCACTCTGATGAAGTAATCTTTTCTGACAAAAGGATGCAATTGCAATGGACTTTCACCAAAGATAAGAAGCAAACAAAGAAAAATCAACTCTAGTCTATTAATAGATGGACCAAATCTAGTATCCTATCGGTGTAAATTTTTTGCCACATTCTATCCTTGCTGTCAATGGATAGACAAGAAATAGGTTCAATGAAGAAAGTTTGAGAAAACGAGAACCCAAACATTTTTTTCAAGGAAACAGTTAAAAGAGGCTCTGCAGGCAGCAGAAATTAGAGCATCTAAAGTTACTCGGATGGAGAATAACTAAAACTGTACTTCCTAACCCATTCTAGAGGTTCACATTAGGCAGAGAAAAATAAAACAAGCAGACATCTTGCTCTGGCTTCCGTTCGTTGGTCTAATAATTTCCTGTTTGAATGACACCATCAACTGAAAGATTTCATCTCAGCATTCTGAAGTAGTGATTGAAGATTTAATCATGACATAATTAATCAATTCTTACCCTCTAAATGAGAAACCAGCATCTTTTGTAGAATCTTTATCCTGGAATGAACTAATCTCTGCAACATTTGGCAGAGGTGATATTTGTGCAGAAGGATCAGTAAATTTAGGTCCCTGCATCTTCACATCTGCAACGGTTTTCCATTATCAGATCTTATCTTACAACAAAGCATTGAATTCCAACCACTATCCAGTTAAAGATTTTCCCGAAAATTAAAGAAGCTTTAGTCCTGCTTTCTCAAAGAAAGACATAAGCTTGCAAATTCAACAAAAAAATAAGAAGGTAATTATTCTTGGAAGAAAATCAGTTTTTCCATATGATAGGGAAAACATATAGAAAAAGGCTAACATATTAAGTAACATCCATTACAAGTGTCCCGATTGCAGTTTTCCACAAATGACAGAACGCGAGCTTTGTCACTTTGCACTGATAAATCCAAGAAAAAACACTTCTTTAAACTACATACTATGGCAACTAGAGTCACCACTGAGAATATCATCAAGCAAAATGCTTCCTATCTCCTTCCTGATCAGTGATGGGTCAGCAGCTTTCAATGCATCTTCTGGTAGTGTTGTTGTAACGGCTATGCATCTGCAAGAAAACAGGCACACTTTAAGGAAAATAGCGCAACTTGGAAAACTGTCACAAGAAAAGTAATACAAAAAGAAGCATATAGCCATATACAAAAGCAAAGCAAAGGATATTAAAAGTAATACAGATAGGGTGAATTCTCTACCATCCGCAACAAAGCGTACCTCATTTCTGCAGCTTTGGCAGCTTGGACACCAGCTACTGCATCTTCAATCACAATACACTGCAAACAGGTAGATCGTTAAATTCAATCTCAGTTATAAGCATTCTAGACAAAGCAAAAGGAAGCTTCTATTAATCTATAGTTTGCGAAATTCAATAACTCAGTTGCTGCCTTCACAAAGAAAATAATTTGTAATAAAGAATTAACAGATCATTGTTAAGAGTAAGGTATGAATATCATATGTGAACCATGTACTTTTAAAGAATGACATATAAACTTACGTAAAATGCTTACATTCTAGATCATCTAAGAAATGTTTGGCATTGTGCAATTTTAGTCTTTGGGATAAGGTATGCCCCAGGTTATCAAATAGATTAATTCACTAGTTGATATGCTTAAGCTTTCAGAGCTACATGTACATGCAAATGTAATTAGGAAAGATTTATTCTTTTTGACTTTCCCGCAGCGTTAAAGAAATGTGAATAATTTACAGTGAACAAAAGCTAGAATCAATGTACATGATTACTTGGGAAAATTATATATTTATTCTTCTTCACCCAGACGTATTCTCGTGTGACACGATCAACAGAATAGCACCGTCAATTGGAAAAGAAAAGAAAAAAAAGAGAGAGAGAGAAGCAGAAAGTGAGCACTAGTACTAATTTAGTAAATAACAGGCATACCTCACTAGGTGGCACATTTAAAATCTTCGATGCCGCTAAAAAAATATCAGGAGCAGGCTTCAAATTCTCAAATGCATCAGCAGACACAATAGCATCAAACCTGTTTTTATATTTAAAACAAAAAAGAAAATACAGATTGTAAGATAAGACAACTTATTTATGATCTCAAACTAGAATTTACAATTTATAAACAATAGCGTATAGAAAATTTACTATCGATATCAAGCTTGTACTTAAAAAACCCAAGTAAAGAGCCATGGAATGCGTTGAGGCTATTGTTGCCAATGTTGTATCACTCATATTTCTGTGTGCACTCATATGCACGAATGCGTGAAGAAAATTTCTAAAACTGGAAAAGTTAAATAATGAAAATTTAAACAAAATTAATTCCCTATTAGCAATTAACAAAACATATCTAAAGTTGGTTCAGTTAAGTGGCTTCAAGAAGAAAATAGAGGCAAAGATCTGCAACACATAAAGTTACACCATTTTAGTTGCCACTATTCACGTTAGCTTACATTGATAGTGATAAACCAGCAGCTGCTAGATTTGCATCGACCTTGATGCGATCAGCACTAGAAGCGACAGCAACTTTAAGCCCTTGGCTTTTACACTGTTGTGCCATATTATTGAATTAGCTAACACGAAAACACATTCAGCAAAATTGAAATCATTTCATATGTCTAGCATTGGTACCTGTTGAATGAGTTCATAAGCTCCAGGGAAACCAATCCCAGAATTTGGTTTTGCGTACTACAAAAATGTTGCAACTATGGTGATCTCAAGGTTTGAAATAAGGCAAGTAGTAGTTTTGGTGGAATTCAAATAAAGTTATAAGAAAAAAAGAGTTCAATCACCTTATTTAAGTATATTTCAAAAAACCTCTTCTTTGCTGCCTCAGGATTGAACCCCTCAACACCTTTAACAGAAGCAACTCCTCCCAAGAAGTTTGCTTCACCTATTACATTTTTAGCAACAAAAAAAAAAATTCATCCGTGTAAGTAATAGAGCTATGTTTCACATGTAGCAATATTATCGGTCCATAGTGAATTTATGAGTTTTGACTAATCATATAGCTGCATTTATGATAATATCATTGGTATACTAGAAGATCTAGAGTCATGTATGACCTTCATCAAACAAAAACATTGAAATAAATGTTTCTCACATAAATTTGAAATTCCATTTTACCTGTTAAATGAAATTAACAAGAAATCCCAACAACCCCATTAAAAAAAACAATTTTTACCAGTGCCAGTGAAGGGTGCAAAATCTTGAGTGGTAACTTGGACTCCCATTTCAGCAAAAACATCAACAGCAGCCATTCTTGAGGGCTCTTCACTGTTACAAAGCACTCCATCCATATCAAACAAAACTGCTGAAACTTTCCCCCACTGATCAATTTTAGTCTCAGAATCAACAACAACCCCATCATCATCTGAAATGTTCTTTTCTTCCAATTTCACACACTTTACTGACAAACCCAGTTTTCTTGGCTGCAAAAGAATGGATTTTGAATATGGTTGCAATTGAACTATAAAGTTGCTTGATTTTGAGTTCAAGAAAACCAAATTTGTGAAGTGGGTTCTTGAAAATGAAGCAGAAAAGGTAGGGGAAATTGAATTTGCTGCCATTTTTTGTGATCCACTTTTGGGCTTTGAGTGGCGGGGAGGGGTTTTCAGTTATATGATTGAACTTGATGAAGAACCGTTGGTGGGTAAGGATGATTTGTTATTTTGTTATTCTTTTTTTATAGTATTTTTCAGAATTAATTTCTTCTTTTATTAGTGGAGGAAATTGTAAATGAATATTTATCTACATGTATAATCCATTATCCACTTCCTCTATCCAGGTCAGAGTCGGTCGATTTAGTTTTATATGCAGTAGTAATTCAATTGTTATGTTTTTATTATATAAAAATAGTAGACAAATAATTTCATTACCCTTGTACGTATTTTTTTATTTCACTCCCCATCAATTTTGGGCAATTTTAAATTTTATTTTATTGGTAAATAAATTAACTAATTATTTTTTATTTTAAAGTTAAAATTTTTAGAATAAAAAATTAAAAATAAGTTCTAAAAATATATATTATTTTTTCTAATCTCTTCCCAAGTTCTACCTTCTGTTTCTGTAGAAGATGCATTGCTGGGTGTTTAAAAAATATACTCCCTCCATTCCTAAATACAAGACTCTTTAAATAATTTGAAAAAATTAAAAAATTTGTCATTTTCATCTAAACTTTCAATATTACCCCCACCCACCCACCCTCCCTGTCACTTATACATCATAAAGAGAAAAAAAAAATATTAAGGGTATAATTGGATTAATTGTTGACAACTAATAAAAGTACTTTAAACAACAATTAATTTGAATACCTAGATATCTCATAAACGAAAATTATTAGAGAATAGAGGGAGTAGCAAATAATAATGTGTATGTTAACAAAATCTAGAGTAAAAAGCTCAAGTTATTGTAAAAAAACATTACTCTACAAAGTCAAAATTGAGGTTAGATTTCATTTATTACAAGATAATTTCTTTCAGTTGATCGAGTCGAGCTTAAAGTTCATTATTTAATTTATAATTTCAATTGATCGGCTTAATGTTCAAAATTCCAACGAACGTACTATATCAAAAACCTCTGCAAATTCAACGAGCAAGAGATATTGATGCTAATAAGCTGCAAAACAACCTCTTGAATATCATTTAAGAGTTATACTATATCTATATGTACATACTACAGTGTCCCTAACCAAATAGTGCACACTAGTTAAGTTAAGTAGTTAAACACCATACATATAAGAACAATAACACTGTACATATTCCTGCAACTCCACTGTAGAGAAAACAAAAGGAACTGCACAATCGCGCCTTTCATGAGCCTGTTAGAGAGTCGAGACACCTTAATAATCAAAATTGTCCGACCAGCAGGAAAAGACGGTAAGGCTTAAGATATCATTCGCTTGAACCAACGCTGTTAGGGACACGGGACACTTTAAACAAAATTGTCCGACTAACAGGAAAGGCGGTAAGCTTAAGGCTTAACATACCATCGGCTTGATAAGAAACACTTAAACTGAGGCTAGAAGAAAATGCCGCTTTGATTTCTTCAACTCGTCAATCTTGGGAACCACGGCGACCTTCCCAATTGAGCATCTGGAGCATTGGATCATTTGATTGGGAATTCTTCAACATTTGTATGGCTGATTCAACCATTGTTTCATCAGGGATGAAGAAATTCCCAGCATCAGCTTCCAATGTCACATAATAGCACCCATCATCTTTCGGTGAAGATGGGCCAAATTTAATCATGCCTGGATTTGTATTACTCGGTATATTTGGTATTTTAGCAATGTTTGGGTTGCGGATCTGTTCATAGATGAGCATTTCTCTAATATATCTCTCCTTGTCCTTTCGACTTGCCTCGACATATGGCTGTCAAAACAAGAACATCGGAAAGAATGAAATTTAGACATCATTACATTAAATATTAAGAGCCTTAGATGTTTATAGGAATACTATCACCACCAAAGCTGCATTTCCATCACATGCAATTCTTAAATCGAAGAACTTAAGCAACAATGCGACAAGGAAAATGACTCATAATAACATGTAAACAATAATAATAATGGGATCAACATGAGCTTTCAAAAAATCTTTGAAAAAATCCCATTCTACTAGAATGTTTTATTTATCGGAAACCTTCTTTTTTCTTAACCTATATCTGCAATCTGAAATTTCTAACAAGGTAGAACACAATAAAATGCACCAAGCAATAAAATTTCACTAATTTAATATTTTCCATATCTATGATGCTGACTCCTATTAAAAAACATTATAAGGCAAGTATAACTACTAATACCTGCCGATCACTCTCAGAGAGATGCTTCCATGCTTCAGCTGCCATGTTTCTGAAGTTCATCTTACCAGAGGTTTCCCCGTGAATCTTTTTCAATCGCTCACATTCCATTTTAACGAATAATTGGTACGTATTCCTTGGTTTTTGTGGAGTTTGAAGGTTCTTTGTCCCATGTCCTGCTCATATTTCAAATTTCATAAATAAATTATAGATACTCATCGAATTTAACAAGAAATATTAAGATGTATATACCAAGAGGCACTTGAGATGGGGCTAAGTTATTTTACAAGTTCAACAAGGACTTTCATGTTCAATTATTAGTATTCAAAATGAATAAGGTGTTTTGAGCACCTAATGTCTTGTGAGGCATATCGATGTAATTTTACTGAAATAATCATGTAGATACCTTTTCGTGCTTTGAGGGTATCCGAGACAAACTTCCTTTTCACTAGTTGATCATCAGGAGGTGGATTCTCAGAAGATTTTCGTTTCACGTAATCTGTAGAAAGTTCCTGTTAAATCTATGATGCTGAAATAACAAAGGTAGTGTAACTTTGTGATCTTCTGTTAACCCACTATAAGAGTAAAATAAGTCAGAATATTGAGTGAACCCCTTTTCTTATTGACATCCATATTAATAATTAACAACAAAATTAGTAAATAAATGGAAAACACAGTAACCAAAGGGCGCTATACTTTACAAAACATGTTGTCTGTTTATTTTATGTCATACTTTGGCTGGACATGAATGTCGAAGAGAAGTTGGAAACGGAAAGTTTAGAGAGAACACATTGTTTATCTATGCAGTGTTCTTAGAGAATGTATATTTAAGGGTTAGTTCTACTATATTTTTGCATATAACAAGCTGAAAAAGTAGTGCATTCAATTCCAAGACGGATCACATTAAGGATGAGCTTTGAACCAACAGAATTGTCCGTTGGTCCAAAACTCAATGACTGCAGCATGAAAGGCCGAGCATGACAATGGCTCCGACAAGACATAACTTTGCATTTGGCTGAAGTCCTAGGGCTTAAATTACCTTCCAAGTCGAGTGTTTAAGCTACGTGCAACAAGGGCCTCCAAAGAAAATTTCAATGCAAGATTCCTCTGTTTCCCCGCATTTTTTGTCATATCTGTTATGTTCCAAAACTTAAACAATTTGACTTGGACTTATTTTGAGGTTATCCAGTCTAGCTATATTACGGCTTCATTCATTTATGTTCACAAACAACTCAGTAATACAATTGAAATGCTGATCTCCTATGTCAAATTGGAATTAGAGGAGCATACCAACCTGGTGGTTTTTGGACTTTTGCAGGAGTCCGGTAGCAGTGCATTTGCTCATATTGGAGGAGGAGACTTTGATAAACCTTCTGTATTTGTTCAGGCAGCAATGATACCTGGATTTTGAGATTCAGTAATGATGCAACCTCAATCCATTTCCCTTCTTTTGAAACCTGAAATTCAATGCCACAAATAAAGGTTAGCACATGTGGTGAAGCACTTTCGACTTCGGACAATAGGTAACAGGTTCGACACCCCTCCCCCGATAGTGTTAAGATAATAATAAATTAATTAATTAAAAAATTCAATAAATCCCATCTGGTAAATTGCATAAGCAACTTCAGGAATAAAATGCAATCTCCTATGCTTGTTTAGCAATATATCTATTTCGTGTACAATCTGTGTCTCGCGAAAAGGATACTGTTAAAGTTAACATATAAGCAATAAAAAGGAAGATTTTGGAATCCAAAATACCTGATGAAATCCACCCCCCTCAGTAACTTTATTGTACAAAAGATATAAGTCGAGCTTTGCTTCCCGAAAATTGAAGCTGTAAAATTCACAAATTCAATTAGGTTATCATTTTCTTTGATACAACTACACTTACAGAGTTACAGGTATGAATGGAAGGGAAGTAAATCATAAATATTTTTTATTATTAATTTAAATTGTTTTTTGTTAAATTGACCACCTCACCTAACAATTACATAGAAAATTAGACGAGATTGTGAATATTTTTTCAATTATATATACACATGTCGAATTATTAGTGATTAGATATATGAAATGAGTACATTCCATTATTTGCCCCAACTAAACAACGATTTTTTTATTCAAATACTCCTCATTTACTTCCCCTCCCCTATGTTAACCGGACTCGGGCACGGGGTCGGTTCCTATTTATGTGTCAGATACTTATTTACGAAAACTTACACGAAACTGAGCCCCGACGACTGATGAAACCTAACAAGCTTCTCATAGAAATCGTCAATCAATAACTTCTCAGTGTAATTCTGATCATCACGAGGAGGAGCGCCAGCGGCGGAATACGTGGAAGACAAATTCTCACGGCCGCCAGAACCAACCAAATTAACGACCAGTGAAGCTGAAGAAGCACATGCATTGACATCAGATCCGCCTCCGACACTGCCGGAGCCAGCCAAATATGAAGAAGCATGCGCGTTGACATGATATCCTCCGCTGCGGCCTCTGCCGCAGACGGCAGAGCTATCACGAGGAACGGCAGCGGTGGTAGACGTGGAAGCGGAATTCTGACCGCCAGAATTACCAACAAAATTAACGACCAGTGAAGATGAAGAAGAAGCGAGCGCATTGAAATGAGAACCACCGCCTTCGCCGGCGCTGGAGGAATTGCCATTGTTGATGTTCTTCTTGGTAGTTGGTTTCGCTTTCTTTCTGACCATTTTGTCCTTGGAAGGAGTTCACTGAAGTTATGGAGTGGTTTGTAACAGTGGATTTTGGTCTTCTTTGGAAACTGAAAAAGCAAAGTCTTTTTAATACGGTGTTCATGTTTTTTAATCTGATGTGGCGAAATAATGAGCGTTGATTTTGGTTGGAGATACAAACAAGTGGCGTACATGCATCTAACATTCTGTTCCAAGTGGAACAAATCTAAATGGTTCATGATGGTCTGGAATGAAAAGCTTTTTTTTTTTTTTTTTTGCTAAATAAGGTCACTGATAATTTGCGAAATACCTGAAATACCATTTTTGACATAAAAACATACAAATGAGTTGAAGGTTTTGACTTTATGTTTTACCTTTTTCCCTTTTTTTTCTTTTTTATAGAATATTCGTATTACGTTTTGACAAGTTAGTGAAAAGTTACTCAGACTAACTTAGTACTATATTTATTCTTAAATATAAGATTTTAATTACATATTACGAAAATTAAAGAGTTATAGTTTTTAATGTGAGTAATTATAGTGTTTTTTTTAAAGAAATCAATTTGCTGATTTTCCATTAGCCAAAGTTGAGATCAACTGATGCAATTTTGTGAGAAATTAACATGTCTTCTATTCATTGTGATTGAATATTTCCTTAATATGCATGGTTTTTACGAGCTTTAATTTATTGAAATATTTATTGAATACCAATTCTCACTTTGCAGATATTATCAAGATTAGGGCACATGTCATATGATGTTGTTGGGCAACATATTCTAAAAACTGTAATCCCAGAATCTAAAGCAAATCTTATTGGGACAACAGAGGTCTCTTTTGCAAGTTTGGCGGAGTCTATAATGTTAGGACTTAGGAGTAGCAATAGTTGCAAATGATATCAAGCCATCTTTACCAAGTATGTATGTGGAAAATATTTTCTACAATCATCTCAACGGGTCATGTCTCACCTCTTACACTCATAAATTCAGCTTTATCCCTGTTTAAAGAAGTGGATCCCGCTTTTGCAATTGGGATCGAGACTGAGTTGTGAGTGTAGGAGATAAATGAAGACCAATTAGGATGGGGAGAAAGTTACCATGGCTACCAAGTTATACCTCATTTATCACCATGAAAATGGGAAAGGTTTTTACTAGAGATGGTGAAATTGTACATACATCTAACATACTTTGTATGACTTTGGTTTATCAAATCTTGTTCCCCCAAGATAAGTTCTTGGTTTCATCGAAGTGAATTTTTTATTGAAGTTGGATCTTTCTTATTGTAGGTAACAGGTATAATATTTTTTGGGTATTTTTGAGTCTCTTTTATGCATAATTCGATTTCCAAGTGTGCAAGTGGATAGAGTTTAGCTTGGATTCAAACTCTTCAAGAGACATCAAAGCTGAATCTGTTGTAAGTGGAGAATTTACCCTTTTTTATTATAAAGAAATGAATAAGTAAATTATAATTAGTATAAGTTTAAATATTCATTGTTAACTGATGATATTCATAGATGGTTATTGTCAACTAAAACTATCCAGTAAAGATAGATAATGAATACTTAGCACCAAAAAATAGGTTTTGAATACTGAGTAATTGGTTATAGGTACACCTAGACTAGTGAGTGACGTCTTCATAACCTATTAAATAAGATGTTAGTGCATATTTTTTTTCAGTACATGGCAATTCATTATAGCCGATCCTATAGTTAAGTTTGCAAAATGAATAATTACTTCTAATTTTAATGGGAGAATAACTATATTTAGCTGTTAAATTGATACTCCCTCCGTTCCCAATTATCTGTCACCTAGATATACTTTATCAGTTTTTTAATTAACTGTCACTTTAAGAAAC
>JAOWBF010000037.1:8832774-8842981 GCA_028566175.1 Vinca major
AAGATGGCCTGAAGGTTTAAATGCTTACTTGATATACTCTGTCCATTTCAAAATACTTGTCAATCTAGGAAAAGTCATGCAGATTAAGAGTTTGATAAATTTTGTAGAATGAGAGGTCAAAATGACCAAAATAACCTTATTTAATGATTACGATAGTCCTCTCTTTTTGTTAGAAAAAAGAAGTAATGGAAGGGTTGGTTTGAAGAATTTATTTGGCTTTACAATGGGAAGACATTTCAAACGAGATTTGGAAATGGTTTTCATTTTTCTTGGATTAGGAGGATATTTCTTCTAAGATTGACAAGTATTTTGAAACTACAAAAGTAGGAAATTTTGACAAGTATGTTGAACTGTAGACAATGAACAACATCAGTGAGATCTTGAGTAGTTGATTCTGGAGTCAAATTTACAGGTATTATAGGTTTGTGGTAGTGACTTTCTTGATGTTCCGAAAGGCAGTGTTGTCAAATGGCGCATGGCGTGGCAGTGGCGCCAACGTGGCACAATGACTTTTGAGTTATTTGTTTGATTCATGTTGCTTTTTGCTTTTTATTACATTATGCAGTGTTTTGTTCATATTTTGCATATTTTATTGTGTCCGCTATAAGCCTTGCACCATGATCCGCCATCCGTGATTGACAACCCTGCCGAAAGGGCAAACCCTGGGGGTCGTATACTGGTATTAGGAGGCGTATGTCTCCTTTTGTATGCCCTTCTAATGATGAAGCATTTTTTCCCCTTTTCTTCTCTAAGCCCGAGGTTTACACCCAGAGGGAAGGCTTTGATACTCGAGGTCCAGGACCAGGGTAATTCTTTCGTTCTTGCATCCCATTCAGAAGGGTAAAGTTATGGAAGTGACTCGGGATACTACTTTAAAAGGGGCCTGTATAAGAGTTTTGCCTGAATGTAAAACATAACAATCTAGTTGCCTCCTATAGCATAGCAAAGTGCATGATATTGAAGCTGAAAATATCCAGGTCGGTGACTATTAGTGGAAAAGTTTTTTCCCCCCTAATTCTCTATGCTGCTGTAGAATTTTACTGTTAACAAAAAACTTATTCTCATAGTTTTTTTATTAGGACATTGACTATGCCGACGTAAGACTGCCTAATTGAGTTCTAGATGATTTTTTTAGCATTTTTAGTTATTAAACAAATTTATTTATGCACCTTTTTCATCATTTTGCATAAAACTTTCTGTGGGGTTTATGCAATGTTTTAATGGGGCCTCATCCTACCTTAAAAAGGGAAAACACATTGTCCAATGCTTCCGTATTTTTCTCTTTCCTGTTGAGTAATTTCCGCTTTTTCCTTCTAGGAATTCGGATTTAAAACCAGACATAATCTAAGCATAGTTGCTTAAATTTTTCTACTTAATATCGACTTGTTTTCGACTCCGAAAAAGGACTAAATCGAAATTTGATATATCAATGTGAAAAACAAATGTGTAGAAGATACTTTTAGCACCCCTATTCTGATGTTCAGTTGGCTGAAAAAATGTTGGACTAATTTCATATTATAAATGGATTAATGTAAAGCTAATTACCTTGTTCATCATAGTAGTCTCATTCTTTTGGGGTTTTCTCGGTAGACAACAGAATTAGGTTCAATCCGTTATAATGTGATGTGGCGAAAAAGACGGATTCACCGAGATATGACGTGCCTGCATCAAGATTTAAAACGTGTCAAGTCTACTTTTCATGATTTGTTTGAAGAGAAAACTTACAATAATACAACGCCGCTTCCTGCAAAAGATTACGAAACAAGAAGAGATCTATTAAGAGTCTCTCCGAATAGGGGTAGGGCTAAAGCTTATAAGAACTCGGCGACTTTATCAACTATATCGGAACATATCTGTCCTCCCTGTGCCTTCTTTTCTTTTTGAGGATCCGACGACCAATCAAATTCTTCTGCTTTCAAGATCCCAATCCAGGTACACCCCACCCCCACCCCTTAAAAAAAGAGAGATCCCAATCTAGGCCTGTTGCGTCATAGACGTTCTGTGTATCAGCGTTATTTCTGGCGTTCTAGGAGTTACTCCTGAGTTTTTGTCGCTTTGTTCTCATTTGCCATAGGATTACTGGATCAGTTATTTACTTGACTTTCTCCTGCACTTCTACAGTATGGAGTGTATCTATCTGTTGGAGTATATGTTAGAAGCAGAACTGTTAGAAGCAGAACTACCGGAAAAGTACAAGGTACCTTGTTGTAACTAGGAACATGTGATTTAAATGGGTGCATTTGTAATAACTACTAATGTTTTGCAAAAGGAAAGGTGCATTTGTATATCACTCTTCTGTTTGTTAGTATTTTGGTTTGGAAGGATAGAGTGTGTAACTGAAATTAGCAAGGAATCTTGTTTTAGGCTGGGGCTTCCTATTAAGTAAGAAACTATTTTGTTTTCCTTTTCTTTTTTTTTCTGAATAAGTTTAGAAACTCTTTAATGGAACCCGATTACCATTAATGTGAAGCAACTTAATTCGTAGTTTTGATTTTTTAGGAGGAAAAAAGAAGAAATTGAAGTGCAATGGTTCAGTTATTTTGGCATAGGATACTTGATGAATGGTTTATTGTGTGAAATATGAAATTGAATTAGTGAGAATTAATTATCTTTGGATGTAAGTTCAACTTAGTTGCTATTTTCATTGAGCTTCTGAATTTCACTAAATGGTCCCAACCGGGAAGTGCTTTTAACTTTTAAGGACCCTAACTAGTATACTATAATAGCTAGGTTTTTGTGGTATTTGTTTGATAACCATCCAAAAAATTGTTTGATCATTTGAAAATCACGTTCCTTGTTAATTTAAGAAGTTTAGTTGGTTTTTAGACTCTTCCACCCACCCACCCACTCCCTCTCTCTCTCTCTATTAAAAAGTAGGATTCATTTCTAGATGAAACTTAATACAAGTCGTGTAGTCTATGCAAGACCATTGAGTTTGAGATATGACAACAACAACAAAGCCTTTGTCCCAAAAAGTTTGAGATATGATAATATTTAACTTTTTAGTATTAATCCCCGAGTGAAGGTCACTTAAATTTAGGTTGTTTTTATGCTTAATTATCTAGTATTAAGTGGGAACAGAATTACAAAAAGGAAGTTGAGATGATGTGAAATTACTGTCTGCAATGATCTGATACTTGTTTGAAAGGCCCTTTGGCACGAGTCAATACTGGGTATATGCAGATGAAATAATTATGTAAAAATTGATGTTTTAATTGCTTTATGGTTGATCTTGGGTTGAATATTGTGAATTACTACTAGTTCTTGTTCCAATGAGTTCCTCTAATAATCTATGGTCCTGAAATATGCAAATTATTAATTCTACTGAGTTTGATTCTTGCAGTTATTAATCTGTAGATCACTTATCTTTACTACTATAGTTAGTTATTGAAAGAAGTCAGTCAAACTATTTTTTATTGGCGTCCATTTTAAGCACTTCTTCTAATGTGTGGGATCTTTGTTTCTGCAGGTTGTAGCACTGCCATTGTCGCATAGACCATTATTTCCTGGATTTTATATGCCAATATATGTGAAGGTATATGCCACGCCTGAATATGTTTATTTTGTGTTTTCTTGGATGAGTGATGCTTTTATATTGGATTGAAGTATGAGGCTTATTTTCATAAGTATTCTCCTTTCAAATACGCCAGAATTATACAATATTACATTACATCGTTATTTCAGATATGTAACTTGCTAAGTTTAATTCAAGTGACGTACCATGAGAAATTCCTCATTGCTTTCAAAGGTATACAGAATATCTACTGTGCTTAACAAAAAACAGATTCCTTAAGATTTTTTTCTTTTGAACGAGCATTTAAGGTCATTTTTTGTTTATAAGCCGAACCCTTAAACTCCATGGCCTAAGGAGATCTGAGCATTACTCCATTTGAAAATCTGCATCACTTATGACTATCCTTCCTCAAATTTGGTATAGCTGATATCTCCCACAATTGCTGGCCCATTTCCTACTTCTGGAACAAGCGCAGAGTGTTTTATTTCAACATGTTTCTACCCTCGTTCATTAGGTTGAAATTAATGTGCTTATCCATGTAATTACAAGCAACTTGTCTGCAGGATCCCAAGTTGTTAGCAGCACTAGTAGAAAGTCGGAAACGACATGCTCCTTATGCTGGGGCTTTCCTACTTAAAGATGAACCAATCACTGACGCCAACACGGATTCAGGAAAAAGTGTCCATGAACTTAAGGGAAAAGAGTTGCTTAACCGCCTGCATGTCGTTGGTACACTAGTTCAGGTAATATCAAACTCTTTTCTGTTTCTTCTTATTCTTCTTTTCTGGTTCAGAGGGAGAAAATAGGTTACTATGCTCATGTTATGTTCCTGGAGTGCCTTGGTTTCCCTCGAAGAAAGTTACTTCTCTTTTTTTGTGTGTGTGTGTGTGGGGTGGGGTGGGGTGATAAAGTTACTTTGCTGAGTCAACCCCATCGAATATGATCCTTGACTGCGAAGTCTTTTAACTGTGTTAGAAATTCCTAATCTTGACTGTTGCTGGTTTCATATCTAGATTTCAAGTATCCATGGAGATCAGGTTATTTTGATGGGTCATAGACGAATTCAAATATCAGCAATGGTGAGTCAGGATTGTTCCATAACAGTTTCTTGCATCCTAGAAAAGACATTTGCACTCCTTTTCTTTTGTTGGTGTATATCTTTTGTTACCATTTAGCATTGTTTTTCCTTCTTTCTGATGGATTCATTTTGGTCACCATGAAGTTGCTGTAATACCTTCTGAAAAAAGCCACTTAAATTTGTCACTTAAGCAAAACTTTGAGGACTGAAATGATTGCCCCATTCGCAGGTTGATGATGATCCCCTGACAGTGAAAGTCGAACATTTGAAGGTATTTTCTTTTCTTTTGTCTTTCATGAGTGAAGGATGAGCTTTTGTCGTGGACTATGATGTTAAAACAAAAAGGAGCCATGATTGTATAAACTTTGTAAATGTGGCTCTTTCCCTATTGAAGGAAAACCCATATGACAAGGACGACGATGTTATTAAAGCGACGTCATTTGAAGTTATTTCAACTTTGAAAGATGTTTTGAAAACAGGTTCCCTATGGCGAGATCAAGTCCAGACATACACTCAGGTATTTCCGGTTATTTTCTAATGTCATCCGGAACACCGCTTACTTTTCCGTTAATCATTCTGCTTATTTTTCTCAAATTTTAACTGAATACATAGACCGTTGGCTTCCACCCTCTTGTCATGATCTTTTGTGTCAGGTTTTTACTAGGTGAATTAATTTAGTGCTTCCATGTACCTATTTTTTAGTGCTTCCATGTACCTATTGAGTATGTAGGAAAAATGAAATCTTTGCATGATATGTGTGAATGTGCCTGACGAATGTGAAATATTTTACCGTGGAAGTTTAACGTGTATACTTTATATCCAAAGAACTTCTCGTCAATTTGGTTTCATAAGTGGGGTTATAATTTGATATGTTTCTTTATCCCTATACAATGTTAGTAAGTATAGTTGTTGAGTTGTGTCAAAGCCTGTTGCAACTTTGGATAGGAACCTCTCCCTTAGCTCCTTACTGTGAACCTGAATTTGTGGTTTGGTAAAATGAATGAATAAAAGCTAAGTAGCATATGCATACATGCCTTGAACAGTGTAATAGTGTTCCTGCATTCTTATTTAGAACACCAGTCTTTGTCTTGATGCCAGAATTTGATTTTGTCCACCTTCAATTCCAAGGTGATTGTTTGGTCCTTTGTCATTTTTAATCAACTTTTTGTAATTAGTTAATAAAAAGATTCCCACTTAATAAGCTGGGATAACATCATAAATTTTTGATTTGGTAGCATGTAGCTAGGTTCATCTATGCATCACGTATTTACTCATACAGCTGAATGTTTTACAGTTATCTAACTTCTTATATCTACAGCACATCGGTGATTTTAATTATCCTAGGTTAGCAGATTTTGGTGCAGCAATATCAGGGGCAAACAAATTACAGGGTCAAGAAGTGCTTGAAGAGCTAGATGTAAGTTATTTCTGCGTTTCCTTGAAAATTGTAATCATAAATGTTGGTGTTTACTCCTTGTATTTGGTTAAATAAATTTCTGCATCTCTATAGTTTTGTCTTCATCCTCGGACCCAAAATCTAGAAAAAAGAAAAATAAACCTACGGGAAGAAAAAAATCCTTCTTGATCCTGGGTGCCTCTTTGGCATATCAAGTCCCCTGGTTTCCGATTGAGTTCTTCCTTGACCCCAAATATAATAAACTAAAATTAATGTCCTGTTGCTCTTGCATCCCGGCCCTTTGTTGAAGAGGAGAAGGCTATTAGTCAAATGTGATTTCCTTTAAAGAATTTGGTAATATACACGTGTAAATTTTGACATTATTTTTTAAACAATGAGATGGATGAGAGTGAAAATTTCAGTTATGCTAATGACTAGCTATGCACTTATTGGTTGTTATTCATCCCAATGTTTTTATCTTTGGGAGCCTTGGATTGCTATCTTAAGCATCTTATTTTCAAAAGTAAGTGTCTCAATTAGTTGTAAAATAATTGTTAAACTTTGTGATACCATTAGTTTCTATCACTATTATTTGAAACAGAAAGCTGGTAATGGGTCTCCAAGTCACTGCTATTGTTTTTTAGGCACTTCCATAGAAGGATTCTCATCATGCATAGTTCATTAATGACTGATCTCTTTTGGGGCCACAAACAGGTGCCTAAACGACTTAAACTTACTCTGGAACTACTGAAGAAAGAACTGGAGATCAGTAAGATTCAGGTATGCTGATTTTTTTAGTATGGAAGGGTGAAAAATATTCGTGCTTTTGTTTCTAACCCATTCTTTTAATCTTTTTCTAACTAGGAATCAATTGCAAAAGCAATTGAAGAAAAGATAAGCGGAGAGCAGCGGCGTTATTTGTTGAATGAGCAACTTAAAGCTATCAAGAAGGTGAGACTGTAAAACTTGTTGCTTTCCAACTTTAACCCTGTTTTTTCTGCCACATTTACCACTTCCTCTGAAAATATAGACAATTGTTTGGCTATAGTTTGACTTTCCATGATGCAGGAACTCGGATTGGAGACTGATGACAAAACAGCACTTTCTGGTTCGTTCTTTCCTTTCTCATGTATAGATTTTCCATTGAATTGTTTGATATATTGTGTCTAGACCTTTGTTCATGTAAGTTCGTTTGGCAGGTCTTCGGATATGAGTTGAGAATATTGGATCCTTGCTTTATATTTAGTCCTCTTTTTCATGTTTATTGGCTCTGTGATAGGAAATTCTTTGTTCTTGAAAAATTCTTCTCGCCCCAACCCCCAAGAATACAGGATACTCTGATGAGGTAATATTATCAAATGGTCCTAGCTGCCATATATTTTGGCTGGCTTCTAAGTTTTGTAATTATTTTTCAGTTAGTCGTGCACGTGCTATTTTCCCCTTGAGTCCACTAGTGCAACTAGTAGAAATGTAGAATCGATTTTGCTCCAGGAATTCTATTCTCGAGGTTGAGTGAGTTCTTGCCAAGGTAACTTTTAAGCCGTGTATACCGAGTGGTGGCTAGAATAAAGACTCAGAATGATTGGCGCATGTTCAGAATTTTCTGCGGATAATCCTTGTGAATTTATCCGGCTTGTAGCAAATGCATTTCTAATTCAGTAGTACTAATTGCTTAAAGCCCTGATTCCAACCTTAGTATCTACAGAATGTTGCTTTTGTAGACTTGTTTTCCTGAAAAGGTTCTATTGATTTAACATTATGCATCCTCAACTGCAGCAAAGTTTAGGGAAAGACTTGAGCCAAAGAAGGACAAATGCCCGCCTCAGGTTTTACAAGTAATTGAAGAAGAACTTACAAAGCTGCAGCTGTTGGAGGCCAGTTCGAGTGAATTTAATGTAACACGTAATTATCTTGACTGGTTGACAGCCTTGCCCTGGGGAATTTACAGGTTTGTAGTTTTGTCTGTTTTTCTTCTTTACAGGAATTTTCTATATTTTTGTTGTCACAAACATGTAAATCTGTGATAACTTTGTACTTTCTTAATATTGTAACTTAAAAAGGTTACAAGAATGATATAAAAGCTGACCTTGGTTACAATGGAATTCTAATTAGAAACTTACGTTTATGTCTCACTTACAATTAATTAGGAACATTAACTTAGCATAGAAATGTAAAATGGTTGCTCTGATCTTAAGGTTGGCCCTCTACCACGGTCTTGAAGTTTTGTATTAGAGAATCTCTAAGTACACGTTAAAGAATATTTTCCTTTTTGTTTTGCTTATGTGCAGGTGATTTTTTATTTTTTTGCATTAGTAAATTAGAGCCTGGTGTTGAACTCAATCATCTTATGAATATTATTCCCTGCACTTCGACTGCAATCTGGTTATGTGATCTAGTGATTGGGGATCTTTTTCCCTCTCTTGAGGAGTTTAAAAAGGAAACGAAAAAAGAAAGAAAGAAGAGAAGACCTGACTATATTTAGTTGACTTGTATGTAGTTTCCAATGAAATCATGAGTTCTAATGCACTTACCTGCGCATGATCATGGCAAGTGTTGCTGCATCACTATCTGTTCTAGATTATTGGAGCTATTACTTAATTAGCTGTGCTAATAATTCCAATTTCTGGTGGTTTCTTGTGGCTGTCCATGGTGTACATAATGAAGTGATGAGAACTTCGATATTCTACGGGCACAGACAATTCTTGATGAAGACCATTATGGATTAACTGATGTTAAGGAAAGGATTCTGGAATTTATAGCTGTTGGAAAACTCAGAGGATCCTCACAAGGTTAGTTATCATTCTTTTTCTATGCTTGAAGATAACGTATGAAATTTCTGATGTTTATGTTCAATTAATCAAATTGATCCACATTAGACGAAGTTTGAAGCAGACCTACTATCTCGTGTGTTGTTTGTTAGGATTTACTGATTGATATGCCTTGCCCAACACCATATATCTTTGTTCTGGTTTGAACAGAAAATTAGCATGTGGTTTTTGTCATATTGTGTTTTCCATGTCTTGAAGTTTTGAAGGATCTGCATGTTGACTTCCCAAAACTACTGATTTTAGTGGGTGCTTGGCTGTAAGCATGATTTCATCTAGTTGTTGGATACGAATCCACTCAAAACATGTACCATCAAAATTCATCTTGTTGCTCAATCAGGCAACTTAATAGACATTAGGATCAGAATAGAAAAGAAACCAATGAGTACAACCACAAGAAGAAATGGGTTCAGGGCTGGTATTTTATTGTTGAAGTGCATATATTTAATGGAAATATATCTGCCTTGATCAAATTTAATGTTATTGTTCAAGTTCAGAATCATCATTTTCAATAAATGGACCTACTATATTTATTTCTTAGTTTTCTCTAGGATTGAAATTTGCACCAAGTTATTATTGTGCACCTTTGTGTATCCCAAGATCTCCTTTATTCCCTACCCCTACCCCTACCCCTTCCCCCACCTTTCCTTTTTGTGTTTTGTGCATGTCCATCGTGGTGGTTTCCTTCACTTGGTGTAGCCTTTTGATTGTCCTTTTACCGGGGAGGGGGAAGGTGTTGTTTGTGTGAGTCCTTGCTTTCACTCTCTTCCTAGATGTAACTTTAAGTCCAATTAGATTTACAACTCGAAGTGGATTTTTTCAAACCATGTTTCTACCAGTCTACTTCCATGTTTCTTTGCCTTCTGCTTTTTAAAGAAAGAATCTCTTTTACCCCCAAAAGAAAAAGGAAATGTCAGAATCTCAGAAATGGAAAGGAAAAGAGAGAACATCGATACTGTGCAAGTCATTCTGTTGAGTGCTTAGGTGGAAATAAGTACACATCTAAATATTTACATCATAATACAATCAAATATTTTTAGATACAAAATTCTTTTAAAATAGTTGTACATTATGTACTGCTCTATAGAATACATTATTGTGAAAATTAGCTCATGGACCTCCATATCCTCTCAAAACCAATTGGCAAGGAGAGGTGTTAACTCATGAGCTTATAAGTTATTTAGATTTTTCTTAGGCACTCAATGTGGGACTTTATGTTTCAACAATTATGAAAATCATAAATTTATCAGTTGTGTAAAAAATATGGAAAAACACTGTTTCTTTTATTTAAATTTGAATCCTGATGCGGATCATCTACTTCCTATTCCATGTAATCTAATGCTGGAAGGACTTAGATAGGAGTACTTATACAGGATTCACCTTTTCTAAATGAT
>JAOWBF010000037.1:8982706-8993697 GCA_028566175.1 Vinca major
TTTCTATTCTGCTATTGAATGACTTTAATGTCATCAATTTCAGTCATCCTTCGCCTTCAGTTCTTGTACCTGCTCTTCGGACAGTTGGAAACATTGTTACTGGAGATGATATGCAAACTCAGGTATCAAATTAAACAACTCGGAGTCTTGCTTTGTCACGTGTTGTATCCTGGGGGAAAAAAATAAAACAATTGTCAGAATGGAAACTAATCCAAGTAGACTGAATTTCTAATTGGTTTTTTGTTCCTGAAGTTTGGTGACATTTGCCCAAGAGCACTGAACTATCTTTCTTAGTTCTTACTGCTTCCTTTTGTGGGAACTCTAGTGGTTGTTGCTGCTCTGAATGGCTAGAGCAAAATACACTTGTATTTATTACTTTAACTGAAAGTTTTAACAACTGGGAATTATAGTTAACGATGTACATTAAATTATGGGTATATTGGGAAAACAATATTGACTAAACTTTGAAAGAGGGAGAGGCCTATAATTTCAGAAAAGTTGAATATGAGTGAGACTAAGGGAGTTTCATTTACTTTTCCTTTTTCGTTTTCTTGCCTTTCATATATTCAGTAGACTAGTAGCTTTCTCTTATGGTAGTGTTGGTCTGACGACCTTTGCAATCTTCATGTGATCTTTGAAGCAGGTTGTGCAGTATGCATATAGAATGGCAATCATAATTTTCAAATCTGCTAATCACCTCGAGCATCTTTTGTGGTGGTTTACTTCGATTGAAACTCTCAAGTGAAAATCACTCCTCTTCTTTTTTTCTCAGTTAGAGTGGTGTCTTTGTTTGACTTGGTAAAGTGGGACCAAAGTGGAAAAAGGAAGAAAATTGGAATTTTCTCTTTTGGATAGTATTAAACCAAATGCCTTGCTAAGCTATTGAACTCTCTGAAGCTTTATCCTTCTGTTTACTGATTAATGTTTTTCTGCGATGCTTAATTGCCTTTGTTACTTTTAATTGTTTCTTTTGTTGTTGTCTTGTTTTTGTGATGTCAAATACCAAATTAGGACCATGACTGATAATGAATTTTTCTGTGCTGGTTCAGTGCATCATCAATCATCAGGCTCTACCCCATCTTTTGAATTTGTTGACTGGTAATTTTAAGAAGAGCATTAAGAAGGAGGCTTGCTGGGCTCTATCAAACATCACAGCAGGCAACCAGGATCAAATACAGGTCTACTTGTTTTCATCTTTTCGTCTCAATTTCAATATTTATTCTAGATATCTTTCATTGCTGAAACTAAATTTATAGTGTTCAAGGCTTATAAACTATTTTGTTCTAGACATAATGCTGTTCTCCCTCTTCAGGCTGTTGTTGAATCTGGTATTATTACTCTGCTGGTTCATTTGCTTCAAAATGCGGAATTTGAAATTAAAAAGGAGGCGGCATGGGCTATCTCAAATGCTACATCCGGCGGTAGTCATGACCAAATAAAGTACGACATTGTCATGGAATTTTTTTAAGGTTCTTGTAATTCTACTTTTAGCGCACATTTTGACCAGAATGTTTGTGTGCAGGTTTCTTGTCAGCCAAGGATGTATCAAGCCTCTTTGTGACCTTCTTGTTTGTCCTGATCCAAGAATTGTCTCTGTCTGTCTAGAAGGCCTTGAAAACATTTTGAAGGTTGGGGAAGCTGAGAAGAATACGGGACAAACAGGTGATGTGAATGTTTACGCTCAGATGATCGACGATGCAGAAGGTTTGGAGAAGATCGAGAATCTTCAGAGTCATGACAACAATGATATCTATGAGAAGGCAGTGAAGATTCTGGAGACATACTGGTTGGAGGAAGAGGACGAGGCGGTGCCTCATGTTGATGCCTCTCAACAAGGTTTCCAGTTTGGTGGGGATGAGATCTCGGTTCCATCTGGTGGATTTAATTTTAAATGAAGGTTTGTCTATCCCCGCCCCCCATTTGCCACATTTTCCTATCCTGCCCCCCTCTCTTTATTTATTTAAACTATTTGGTTGAAACAAAAAACAAACAAACCATTAAACGGATTTTCTTGTATAATACTGCTTGGTGATGTATTCATGGTTCAATTTTGTGAACCAGGTACTCATGGTTCAATTTTAGAAGGATGGCTCAAGGTGCTGCTGGAATTTCAGAGGTTACTTAAAACCACAATTAAATGGATTTGTTTTCTTGTTTGCGAAGAGGCATACATTAGAGATTGGCCTTTCTAGCTTATTCTGGGGGTGTTTGATCCCTTCAAAGTAATTCTTTGGTATAGATGTCCAATCTGGTTTTGTTTTTGTATGTTTTTTTACTTGTTTCTTAGGATATTTTTCATGCTTATTTTGGTGCTTCCAAAAACTTAAAGATTTGCCATGCTTGTAGTAAGCAAGGGATTGCCTTATCCCCCTTGATTTTCATTTGCTGTTACTATAAAGTATTTTCTAAAATACTTGAGACAATTTATGATGATGGACCTTCTGGCAATGCTTTTGTAAGGCTTTTAGTTTTGTTCTTTATACCCAAACCTCCAAAAGCATTAAAATGAAAGGGCACTCGTGCATGCAAGCCCAAGATGAGGTGTTTGTTGTTTTGCCACCGAGAAGAAATGCTGGATGAAGAGATCATTACTACACACAGAATAATCAGAAGTGTTTTGTTGGTTGAAAGACCAATAAAATCCCTTTATGGAGTGGCGGCCCTGCTGGCCCAAAGGTAATCAATCAGCTAATTTTTTTTTTATTTTTTTTTTTTGATGATTGGAATATGGGTTTTTTTCTTAATTTGATCTGGGTTCTTAATTTTATTTATTGCAGTCACTCTGTAATGCTTGTGGGATCAGATACAGAAAGAAAAGAAAAGATCATAAGGGGGATTTGACCAGAGATGAAGAAATTAAGATCAATTTGAAAGATGAGAAATTAGATGGTAGTAGCTGTAAAAGGAGCCGGTTGAAGAAGGTTGGTGAGGATTTGAGGAGAGTGATGGCTTTTGGGGGAGGAGTTGTTGCAACAGCAGCTGAGATCTCCAGCGAAGATGCATAAAAAGAGGAGGAAGAGCGGCGGTGATCATAGTAATAGTTGGAAAAAGATAGGTGGAGGGTGAAGCAAGCAACCGTGCTTTTGATGGCCGTCTTGCGACTGTTTTTGCTTAAGCAAATTGGAGAAGAGGGTTATAAAAATATAGAGAAAATCGCTATTTAGAATACGTATCTATTTACTAATTTCGATTTTTAATACAAACTATTTATGAAGCGATAAATAGTATGAACTATTTACGAGCTGCTAGATGTGTCAAATTAAGGATTCCGTTCAATTTTCAGGTATAAAAGTCATGTGACAAGCATGTGACATAAGGATGGCAATGAAAATGAGTGAATTGGAGATCCGGACCGGTCCAACTGGATTCTTCGGTTTCGGTTGGGATGGTATTGGAGATGAATTTTGTCCCCCGCCTCTGTCCCGGCTCGCCTCGCCTCATATGACCCGTCTAAAATACTAAATAGAAAGAATATAAATACCAAAAAAATAAAATAGACATTTAATTTAGAGAATATTGCGTAAATTAAATTCTTTTCGAGACATTTATATCATTATTTTAAGGTTCTATTTGGGAATTTTTGTTAAAAATTCATTATTTTCTTTAGTCGAGGTTGAGCCTTCACAAAAGTGAAAATTTGGGCGGAAAATTTCCTGCTTTTTTCAGTTGAGGGTGGGCCTATACCATGGAAGAGACGCGGGTGGAGCTGGAGATCATGGTATCCGCCCCATCCGGCCCTATTGCCATCTCTAATGTGACATTGAAAGAAATGATAAATTTGTCCAAAAAAACCTATTTCCGCCATTAAAAACCTACCAAATACTATTACCTTCTTCATCTTCATAACCATTTTTTATTCAAATTGCCGCCACACCACCCTGACGGGTCGTTCTTCCGCTGCCTCTTTGCAACTTCACAAGACAACAACAAACCCCGTCTTAATTCTCCTAACCAGATCTCTCTTCTCACTCTAAAAAAATGAAAAATAAAAACTCTCTCCTCAGTTTTTCCTCCCTAAATTATCTTAGGTAGTGATTTTTTGCTAGATTAATTACAATAATTTTCCATATATTATTGAGAGTAGATTAGGGACCAATCTTATGTAATTAGTGCCGTACACATATTGACCAATTGAATTTACATAATTTTTTCAGAAAACTCTCACCGTTACAGATAATCCAAATATATTTAGATATGTATGTACATCCAGATTACATAGTTGATTGAAAATTTTCTCTCAAATATCAATTAGTACTCTATCTACATGCAAGTAAAGCTTCTTACCCAAGTTTACTTCCCGGAAAGAAAAACCCCCGGAGTAAAATATAAACCCATCCCTCCATCTACACTTCCTCACAAAACATCAAAAGAACATTTACAGAGTTCAAAAAATTTCAGAAGAGTTTTTTTTTTTAAATGATCCTTCATAATGAAAATGGTTAAGAAGAAGGTAATAATATTTGGTGGGTTTTTAATGGCGGAATTGGGATTTTTGGACAAATTTGCCCTTTCTTCCGATGTCACGTGACTTTTTTATGCCTGAAAATTGAGCGAGATCCTTAATTGGACACATTTGACAGTCTATAAATAGTTCATGCTATTTATTTCTTAATAAATAATTTGTGCTATAAATCGAAGTTAGTAAATAGTTGTGAACTATAAATAACGATTTTCTCTAAAAATATACCCTTAGTACCTTTGATTTCGTTATCTTTCTAGTACTAGGTTATCAATCCTTTGATTTTGTTATCTTTCTAGTACTAGGTCATCAATTCTAGTTGGTAACGGTTAAATATGATTAAATAAACCATAATGTACAAAAAAACATATTGTACAAGAACTTTGGCAGCAAATTGACAAAATTGTCCATTTGCATGTTCTGCTACAAAGAAACTCTAGAAATTTAATCAGAATCAGAGGATTCTTCAGAGTAAGGATTCAATGTGACAACCATTTTAGACAGTGTCTCTCCCATTTCTTCTATTTCATCTTTTCCAAAACCCCAATCTCTTACCAGACCACCTCCAAGAGCCCCTGATTGAACAGCAAATCTGCGAAGATTATTCAATCTCTTCTCCAAGAATGGCAAAACCGCAGTGCTGGAACGTAATCTTGCTGCCATGGGGATGGAGTGGACATCAAGTGAGCCCCTTGAAACGGGTCCTACAGTTGAACTTCCCAACAGCTCACCATGTCGTCCAACAAGGTTCCCGAAGATCGAAGGAAATGGTAAGGGTATAGGAAGAGGACAACGAGACACAGAAACGTGCGAGAAATTGGGCCTTCGCACAGCATTTTCATAAGCAGTTTGAACTGCATTGTTTATCTCAGAAACCATGGCCTCTTGGCCCCCTGAGAAAAAATAAAGCACTTTTAACTATTATAGAGGTGGTGTAAATTTACCTAATCATTAATGTCAAAACTGGAAAACGGGGCAAATAAAATAAGTAGAATGCAAGTGTAACAATACCAGCTCCAAGGACTCCATGAATAGACATAGTTTCCGATGCTTGCAAGTCTTCAATATCTTCTCCAGTATCTGGGGTTAGTGGTTGCAAATTTTCAAGCAAAGATTGCACGAGTTGATTCCCTGAGTACAAAAATTTATTACTAAAACAGGAGGGAAAATATGTCCTGCGAAAAAAAAAATCAGAAGGCACCATAAAATACCATTCAACGAAGGGGCCGGCATAGCAACGTCCAAAGTTGCAACCATATTCTGTCTTGCTTGGCCAGCTAACATTTGTATGATCTCGTTCATATTTGCTACCCCAGATGCACTGGTTATATCCACAGTGGGGCTCGGTGGTTCCATTCTTAGAGGGAGACTGATGGCATGGATGGCAGAGGCATAAACTGCACTAGAGTGGTAGGGCATTTCGTCCTTTACGCTGAGAAACCTCGATGCTTTACCTATACATTTTTTCACGCACACAAGATAATGCAAGTTCAGATTGAAGTGAGGAAAGGAAATTAACATTGTATATTCCAACTCCAAATGAAATTGATCAAGTGTTCAAGCAATCATCGCAAATACAGAGAGCTGAAATAGAGGGATAGAAGGTAGACAAGCTTTTCATATAAAGAAGAAGTTCCGCAGATTAGGAGAATGAGATACTAAGACAATAGTTTAATATAAATACAGAATCTGTAAGAGAAGAGAAGGTTATTAAAAGACCTTTAATCGAATCAGGAGTTCTTACTTTTAGTCAAGGAGGGTAGTCCAATAGGCACAATCATTTTACAGAAGGCTGATAGTCTTGCAAATGAAATTGCATCATGAAGACTATTAGAGACTACTGGCCTCTGGCTTCTGCTACTCACATGCAAGCCAGGACTCCGAACAGAATATAACAACACTGGGATGTTTGCATAATCATCTGCAATGTTCTCTAAAAATTCTGCAGCCACACCAGCGAACCCTCCAGAATCATCGGCAATAAATTGTAGGCCCTATTCAACAGATATAAAAGTAAGAAAAGGTCCAGTCAAAAAGAAAATGGAATGCAGGGAGAGTTATCATGGTCATGCCGAAGATCTTTGTTTCCGAATATAGCAAAAAAAGTTCAAACTATATTGTCTACTTTATAACACAGGCCATGCGTTGATGTCACCTAAGTGAGGAACAGAAAGAAGAACAGATGAAACCTGCTTCAATTATGTTTTCCCATACTATATGGAACTACGTGGGAGCAAATATGAAGTGTGTCCTTCAGTAGAGCTAGGGAATAAAATTAAAGGAAGTCATCCACATTTCTTTGATGAATGATAAAGGAAAGAGAATCATATTAGGATCTGGTCAGGACAAGACAAAATCAGCATTATTCCCTCCTAATCAAGATATGCATAGAGATTCACCAAATGCATAAACCCACTAGAGTAAACCTCCAAGTCCATCACAGAGTATAGTTCGATCCTCAAATGAAGTTCCTAAAAGTAGGGTACTCTAATTTATGTCACATCTTTCCCTCAGCCTACCTTGGAATTAAGTATACCAGCAACCAGATGGTGTCAAAGGCCTATCAATCATTTCAGCTGACTTGGAAACAAAAACCATGTGCAAACTATCCCATTTGGGGATTCGAATTGTGACCGGTAACTCCTAAATGTTTAATGGTTCAGAGCGAAACTATCATTTATGAACAAAAGAGGAGGAAAAAAACAATAAAACCGAAAAAGAAAAAATCTACCCCAAATCGTCATCACCTTCTACCCTTTTTGCTTAAATAAAAGCAAACATGATGTAGGATCACTTGTAAATTAACATTCATTTTGTATCAAGTACCTGAATGTGGTCACACTCTTCAATAAAAAATCGTAGCCTCTCAGTTATTTCCTCTCCACATGGTACTCTAGTATATGCATCCCTTCCAATTCCATAGTTGTTGAAATCTTGAACATCCATCCACAATGCATCTAATTCATATAAACTCTGAGGATGATAGTGAACTTTCGAAAAGTCTGTCCAATATTGAACATCATTTTCTAAGCATTCAACAATGTCTGCGGCTTGAGTTTCATTTCGAGTTTCACTGTTCCGAGTGTCAACACCATTATTTCGACTTTCATTTTCTTGTTCTTCCTCATATAAACTTTGCAAGAATAAATTCCTCCTAAAAGGTTCAGATGCCTGGGTTGTGACACTACCAGCCCTGCAAAAGTAGCAACAAAATATTTTTATTTTCTTGTCCAAGTGGCGACAAAATAAACTGCTTGCATGCTAGATATCACTTTTTTCAGCTAAGTTGTTGAAACGGCAGATGGTCTGCCAAATAACCAAAACTAAATAATAAAGACAATAAACTCTTTAGCCATACTCGTCGCAGATATAAGAAACAAATATTTACGAGAACCTATCCATACTCGAGAAGTAAATACCAATTAAGAACACACACCAGCACTATGCTATACAACAGTGGACAAGAATTCACTAACTTATTGAGGAGAAATAAATACCCATTCAGGATCCAACAGTTGTTCAAAAGTATCCTTCACTAATCAAAGAGAACAAAAAATACCCATCCAGGACCCAAGGAATAGTTATTACGAGACCAAACAATTCATCTAGGTTACAGAACGAAATTCACAAGTATCTTGATCTCTACAATTGAACCTAAATTCTCACCATGTGATAACATCTGACATTCTGGAAGGAGCCTCACTGTATAAGGTACCTCGTGAACTCATAGATCCAAGAGATCCTGTCATGTCATATGTTTAAAAAGAAATAGTGTTACTACAGACGATAATTATATAATTTTATATAATCTACATATGAAGACCATTATAGACTATAGGACACAAGAAATATCCAGCAGACGTAATTCCTTATTAATTGAATCCTCAGGCACTATATGTATAGAAACATTGAGGAAGTAGACAACAATGTCCAATTGTATAAGCAAACAAGAGATCATTACTTCAGTCAACCTCATCCTGCCCGAGATCTCTAGTATTCTTCTCCAAGTCTTCCAACCAAACCAACAATAGGAGAAAATTCATAAAAGAACTACAAATTATTAACCTAATATTGGAGCAAAGGGTCTATGCAAAAATAAGTCAGTGAAGGCCTGTTAGCAGAAAGTATGTCTAACCCTACATGACAATGTATGATATACAAATTATACTCCTCTCCAACGGCATAAGCTTGATATAGTTAGTAATCAGTATCCTAAAGTGTCCACAGGAAACATATTTCTACACAGTATTCATCCACGCACCACGGAAAAAAATCAAGAACCAGTAGTACCAGACAGAAGTAAAAGTTATACACTCGGCGGAGAAATGGGAATATATATATATATATATATATATATATATATATATATATATATATATATATATAAAAAGATAAAAGGTCCAAAAGCCAGGGGATGTGAAGGTCTGTTGAACATGCATAATTATGTAGCTGAAGCAATCAGATAGGCTTGTTTTAGTGAAAACACACAAACTAATCTGATTTATGACCAGAATAATATAACTCATGCCTTGAAAATTAATTGAAACCAAGCAGCATTACAAGACTTACATACCTTGAAAGTCAACTGAGACCAAGCGAGGGGTGTACGTTAAAGTGCCCTGCACATAGTTGTTTTAATAGACAAGAAACTTGAGAAATACCTTTCCAATAAAAGGGATCTTAAAAGACAGAGAAGTATGCAGGTCCGAACTTACCTGTTGTGTTTCACCAGTTCGATAGAGGACATCCATGTTAAGACTGTTATTTCTGAATACTTCACTACCATTTGGACTGTCAGCCAACCCAAGAAACTCATCCTTCAAGAAATATAAGAAAGTTTGAACAATGTGCACTTAGACAAGAATAAAACTTTATACAACCGGTATGCCATATCATGTACTTTTATTACAAGAAATATAAGAAAGTTTGAACCATGTGCACTTGGTTGACCTCTTCCAGATTCTGGTGCCCTCAACTAATTCACCCACTATTTTTTTCTCCCCCTTATTTTCTTAAAGTCTTCCTTCGATTGCTCCATTTCCAGTAACCTATCTTTCTTTATTATCCTCTAGACTTATAGTATCAGAATCCCTTCCTTTTGCATCAACGATCCCTTTAATAGAACCCAACTATCACTAAAGATCATAACAATTTGAAAGCTTTATAAGAAATTATTGGATTATTGTGTATACTCAAGAACTAACTTAAACCCAATTACTGATTAAAAGACAGCATTCTCCAGCAACAAAATCAACACTGCCCCCAATTGTACCCATGACTTGCATCAGGCAAATACTTCCAAATAACAAACCAATAAAAACACAAAATAAATAAAGTTACCTAATTTTCCAAGTACTAATATTTTTCACAATAAGTAAGCATGGATTAGCAGCCAAATATAGGAAAACTATACAAAAAGTAACAGAGATCAAAGTAAGCATAACTTACCTGGAAATTCCAAAAATGAGAACCGACGAAGTTTGCATAATTCCCAACTTGAATGGTCACAATTTCTTTCATAGCTTCTCAACTATGACAAATTTAGCATAAGTTTCGAAATATGTGAACTTTTATGCAAATTTTCTTCTGTCCCCTCAATTTCCAGTTTCCCGTGCTTTTGAGGTTTTATAGGATTCTTGGGTGAACTCTCTCTACTCCTATACTGTAGACTGCTTTATATAACGCCTATAGAGTTCAATTAAGGAGAACATGAAAATCCAAAATAAACTGAATTTGGAATTAAGAACAGAAAAGTGATTCAGATTGAAGGAAATAGATAAGAGAAACTACAGAGAATCAGCTCAAGTTGAACAATTTAATCAAAAGAAATCAGAAGCTTATGGCCGCCTAAGATAAGATGATAAGAAGGGAGAAGCTCGGAATGGTGGATCGGCGGCGGTAGGAGGAGGAAATTAGGGCTTAGGGCCGCCTAAGAGGTCACCGGCAGTGATTAGCAGATGAAAGGTTGAGGAGCGACTGACTGTTATTTTGGAGGGAAATTAGGGCATGGGAAGTGAAGGATATACATGTACAAGTTTACCCTTTGTTCATTTTAGAGGCGGTAAAAAGTAGCCAAGTAATTATACTTATGGTTACTTAATATAAGATTTTCTTGAAAGGTAACAAAAATAATAATAAATAAATTACTTTGTTAGTTAAAATATAATTATTACTTTCTTAAATACAATTTGTATATTACTAATTTTATTTAATAAAATAATATTTATATTTTAATTAAAAATAATTTTTTTCTTTAATTTTCGTAAAACGCCCCGAAATACTTATATTATGGAATAAAAATAGTAATATAAAATAAAATCAAAGCTAGTTCGTTGGAGGAAGGTGATGCTATCACCCATTTTTTCCATCTTTTTACTATTGCTCATAGAAGACAATTCTTTACCAATACAATTGAGCTCAGTTGGTAAAAATTTGACACGACTTTAAAAAGATTTTGTATTCAATTTCCGCTGTCGATGTGAGAGATGTGTTGGTGGATTATCTGTAAATACCCTTGTAAGCGATCTATAGC
>JAOWBF010000037.1:9032605-9042915 GCA_028566175.1 Vinca major
TTGAAACTCCGTTAACATCCAATGGATTGACGATTTTGCCCCTGAAAATGTGCTTGTGCGAGCTGCACATGTGCAACGCCGCCCATTCTCTCCGAATTACGCCGATTTTGGGTATTAAAGGCACTCCGTAAATAGTTAGAGATATTAATAGCACATAAAATAGTTTAGCGTTAACTTTTCATTTGAAACATACATAGGGGCATAATTAGCCATTATCTCTTCTTTAGTGTCCATACACATCTTTCCATTTAAAATTTATCAGTCAATGACCACACTGATGGAAAAAAAAATAGAAACAAAAGAATGAAAGATATTTAATTGTTAGTTTGTCACAGGTCAAAACTTTCCTTTCCGAAGGGAGTAAAAGGAAATTATAGACCGGCTACCATAGCAGTCAGTAAATGCAGTACCCTCGTAGCAGTAGCCAGCCAGAGTCAGAACAGAACACCCAAAACCAAAAGAGCTCCTCTCAAAACCTGATTTCCAAGACTTCTCCGGCTCACGATCTAACAGATTTGGCTCCATTAATTAGGTTTGTTTTTTACCATTTTCAATTGCTAATTGGTGAATTTTACATGCTTAATTTGCCTTCGATTGATTCTTGTCTCTATCGCAGTTGTTGTAAATGGATGTGATCTTTTTCTGATAAAAGTTCTGCTCCGGTTTTGATTGAATTCCGTTAAGGTTGTTGTATATAGTTAGGTTTTTCAGAGGTTTATGATCGTTGGATTTGCTATTTTAATTCGGTCAACTACATCTATATGATTTTCAATAGTTTAAGTCTTTCTGAATTCGGTCAGAATGCCGAAGTTGTGAGCGCTGTAAATTTTCTTCTATGTTTGGAATTATGATGTTTGATGTAATCACTTTTTTAAGTTGGCTATTTCACCACAAATTTGAGTTTTGTAGATGATATCAACCATATGTACTTCAATATTTTCACCACAAGAAACAGGGAAAAGCTTCAAAATTAAAAGAGTTATTTAGTGGCAAATTTTTTTATACAGTGTTGCAAAAGTCGCTAGTCCGGCGGTAGACAGGGGACTAGTCGACGACCCCAAAATTACAATGTATTTTTTAAATTCTGTTATCATATATATTATACTAGTCAAATAAAATTCTAGAATAAATTAACAATCAAATGTTAGTCAAATCAAAATACATAGTTCATCCATAATAATTAAATTCAAAACCATAATAAGTAATAACAAATTAATTTGGATCGACCAAAATTGCATAGTCCCAACCAACATCTTTTGATTTCCGTTTAAGTTAAGAAAAGGCAGAAGATTCAATAGATTGAGAAACACCAGTAGATGCAACACTTGAATGATCCCATTTACAACACTATCAAACAAGAAAAAGTCAAGCAATTAGCAATATACAATGACATTCCACTGTCAGTATATACAATATATACAATATATTTAAATGACCGCAAAAAAAATGATTGCAAAAAAAAAATTCATATGCAGTTTTGCAAAGCTAATCTCCACTCTGGACAAAAAAAATGACTGCAAAAAAAAAAAAAATCATATGAGTGTCTTAGAATTTTTTTTATTATGGGAATGAATCGGAGCAGAGAACTTCTCGAAGAACGTCGGTTGGGAAGATTGAAGAAGAATGTCGCAGAGGTTAGGTTTTTTTTTTGTTTAAGTTATGTGTCGTTTTGGGCAGAGAGATTTTTTTTAAATGAAAATAATTTTTTTTTAATTTCTCTGCCCAAAACTACGTCGTTTTGAGCAGAAACCCGATTTTTTTAAAAAAGTCAACCGATTTTGGCCGACTAATCTGACTTTTGACCGTGTAGCCCGATTTTTGGCCGATTTTTTTCAGAACCGATTTTTAGAGTTTTCTAGGTGTTTGGAGGCCGACTACCGATTAATCCCGACTAATCGGCCGACTAGGCTAATTTTTACAACACTGTCTGGGCCCACTTTGTGCAACAGAAATCAGCTTCACCAATTATCTTCGACATGTTATTGTCTATAGGCATAATAAGCTCCAATGACTTCAGAAAATAGTGTTCAAGCATATCTTCCTCAATGGTGTTATAGTTGTTTGAGTTGCATGTTCTCTCAATTCTCTTAAGCATCTTTTAACATTTTTGTCAGTGTGTTATATTTTGAAGTGCTGGTTTCGGAGTTTGTATGTGTAATAACAACAGGCTTTGGTCCATCTCTATTCTCTCCATTGTAAAAAGATTAAAATGAAGCCCATGACAGTACATGGTAGAGATTGCAGGGTTACAGTTGTGAAGGATGGCTCCCTAGCCTTCTTATTCTCTGTCATGAGACAGTTTCTTCCGTTTCTTACAGGTTGTTGAAAACATTTCAAGTAAAGTGATGGAAGAATGTGAGCGTCGGCTGGCAAGCAAAAAAGGACAGGTAAAGCAAATCTTCAGTTGAAGTTTCTTGCTTTGACTGGTGATCGATCACCCATGAATGCAAATCCTTTTGATAGATTTCCATCTTTCTCATCGTATCATTCTAAATGCATTTTCATCCATTGCCAATTCGATAGATAAAAGAGCTTAGCAATGATTTCGACAATCCCGGTCTCGATGAATTTCTCCCAGAACCTGCTGTACTGGAGGTATGCATATGTTTCAGTATTTAGTACTTGAATAGAAATTAGATGTTTTCTCTTCAGGTTATCTTGGTCATGACTTTGCATACTATCGAAGTCGGATCACATTTTTTGTTTCTGTTTTAATGGTAAGAAGATGGAAGATGTGGATTCGCCAGAGATAGTAGAAGAAGAGTGCAACAATCAGAAAGAGTCCGACGATGGCGGACCTAGAAGCCAGACCACAAGGAAGCAGTTGCTGGTTGAACAACAGCATAAAGAAATTCAGGTATTCTGCTGCTAAATTAAGCTACTCCAGTTAAATCATAATCACATTATATAGTAATCTAAACAATATTTAATCTATAGGAATTGAGATACATACTTGAAATGGCAAAATCAGACCTCAAGTTTCTGCAAATGAAGTATCATGAAGAAGTAAGCAATCTAGGTACGAGTAAACATTTCTTTTATTTTTTTACCTAGCAAAGAAAAAACATTTCTTTTATTTTCTCTGATTTAGATTGCGGACATAAGATGGTGACTCACTGGTCTAATCTGCCTTTTTCAGGTGCTCATCTACATGGCCTAGCTTATGCTGCTACAGGATACAAGAGAGTTCTCGAGGAAAATCGGAAGCTATACAATCTAGTGGAAGACCTCAAAGGTAGTCTTACGAAATAACGTGCATCAAAATTCTCTTGTTTTGAAATTTTCATTATTCTTAGAACTTAACGTGCTTACTTCGTGTTTACTTCGATATTCATACAGGAAACATTAGGGTATATTGCCGAGTAAGACCCTTCTTACCAGGGCAAGCTAGTGGTCTTAGCACTGTGGAAAACATAGATGAAGGAAGTATCACAATAGGTACACCTTCAAAATACGGAAAAGAGGGAAGGAAATCATTTACTTTCAACAAGGTTTTTGGTCCAGCTTCAAGCCAAGGTCATTAAGGTTCCCAATTCACATTTCTTATTCACGAGGACCATTGCAAACACGTTTTTCTTTAACCACTAACTCTTCTTTCTTCTCCTTTTTCTTCTTTTAATGATTTTACAGAGGAAGTATTTGCAGACACTCAGCCTTTGATTCGATCCGTCCTTGATGGTTTCAATGTGTGCATATTTGCTTATGGCCAAACGGGGTCCGGGAAAACCTATACGATTCCCTTAAGGATTGTAATTATTATAATGAATAGGAACTTAATTCATGCACCTATGATACTGTTCTCCGTTTGTTTTTTAAAATTTCCCTACTTTCTTTTGTAGAACGGGCCTGATGATCTTATGGAGGAGAACATGGATGTGAACTACAGGGCACTGGGAGACTTATTTCTCCTGTCAGAACAAAGAAAAGACACCATTTCTTATGATATCTCTGTTCAGATGCTTGAAATTTACAACGAGCAAGTTAGGGATCTTCTCACAATAGATGGTCTGCATAAAAGATATCCTTAGTTACTACTATAATTCTTTTGTTTGTGTGTTAATAATAATGTTTCTGTTACTAAAGAGTCAAATTATTGGTGTCCTTAACTTCTAAACACATTAGAAATTCGAAACAGTTCCCAAAAGTGTCTAAATGTCACAGATGCAAACATTATGTCAGTTAATTCTACTTCTGATGTTATTGATCTGATGAACCTCGGCCATAAGATCCGTGCAGTGAGTTCTACAGCAATGAATATTCGTAGCAGTCGTTCTCACGGGTATTGCTTATATCTTATTAACCACTTAGAAGCAAGTAACTTTTTTTATCCTTAGATGTGTCTTAACTTGCTTGATCTATATTACGTTTGCAGTTGCCTCACTGTTCATGTTCAAGGAAGAGATTTGGCTTCTATGCATCTAGTAGACCTGGCAGGAAGTGAAAGAGTTGATAAATCTGAAGCAGCCGGTGACAGACTAAAAGAGGCTCAACATATAAACAAATCTCTTTCCGCTTTAGGGGATGTTATTTCGTCTCTTGCCCAAAAGAATGCACATGTTCCATACAGGAACAGTAAACTTACCCAGTTGCTACAAGATTCTTTAGGTATTATTTGGGATCTTGTAACTTCATAGTTAAGCATGTTTTTAGTGTATCATATAGGAACATTAACATTTCTCCTTTCATCTTTTAGGTGGTCAGGCAAAGACACTGATGTTTGTTCACATCAACCCCGAGCATGATGCTGTTGGAGAAACAATAAGCACACTTAAATTTGCCGAAAGGGTTTCTTCAGTTATGCTCGGAACTGCTAAAGCAAACAAAGAGAGTGGTGTTGTGAAGGAGCTGAAAGAACAGGTGTTTACAATAATGTCTCTCTTAAGAATCAATCAGCTCTGTCACCTTTATGTGATTTTCTTTCGGAATTTGGTAAACGATACTTATCATTCAACCTTTTTTTAGATTGCAACTCTTAAGGTTGCCTTGGCAAGAAAGGAAGGAGAGCCAGCTCGCCTTCACCATTCGAGGTCGAGCAGCCCTGATAGGCCCTGGTCGAGGTCTCCTGGTTCTACCACACCTTCACTACAATGTTATGGAGTTGCAGAAACAGACAATATGGAGGTAAGAATCCAAATAAGTTCTGTCGATTCGTCTGTGAAGAAGTTCTGCAGCTTGAAAAGTGCCCAGATGCTTTACTATATATTTTATGTGAATAACGCTTATTTTTCCTTTTTGTTATTCTGATTGTCTTCCGTTGTGTTTTAGCGTTTTATTTTACATTGGACTACTTGAACTTCAACAGTTACTAGTTTGCTCAGTTTTCATGAATTGTATATCGGATAAACTTAGAGCAATGGTTTTAACATTTGGGGAAAATTAGCTAAATCTCAGTTGATAAACTATGACGATCTACTTCCATCCTCAATTCGCTGCATTTAGGCTCTCTAGTGTTAGATTCTATGTATTTTCTTGTGTTTGTTTAACAAATCTACATGTGTATAAGTTAGCAGAATACGACTGATGGAAACTAGTTGCTTCATGTTTACAGTCTAAAATAGAATCTTTAATTGCCGACTTTGGAAACATCACAAAAAAGGGTCCCCTCTTTCAATTTGATTTATTATAATTTAAACCATTATTCTTGTGCCTAATGTGTTTGATGTACTAAAGTGGCATCTAGTGTACTGGCTTACTACTGCTTTCACATTGGATTTCGCATGTTAAGGCATTCTCATTCTATAGCCCAGAGAGATGATAGAAAAAGTAACTCTCATCTCAAATTAAAGACGTGGATGTATACAGATTATTTAAATGCAGTCCTGAGATATATGGTCGAACAAGTGATTAGTGTGCAATTGATGGTAACTTCCTTTTTGAGTTATTCTCGATTCCCTTTTCTGTTATTTTCTTGTTAACTGTTGAGTAATTTTCAATAATCTAACCAAAATGTGGGGCACCTATTGACGGCAATAGTATAGGTAGTGTAGAAATGTTCACAGATCTGGCAACATGCCAATATCAAAGTATCAAAGTGGTGGTATTCCTTGTTCCGGAGCTTTTAATCTACGTCAGAATTCTATTTCTTTGAGGCACAGGTTAATACTATTTGATTTATATTTTGACAATTTTACCCTCATTTTAGACGATTTCTTTGAGCTTTAAAGCATGCAAGTGAACAGGTTGACATAATTAGTATGGAACTTATAAAATATTTTTCTTATGTTTAGTTCACTTTTGGGCATAGTATCTGAATTACAAGTAGAATGTTAAATTTGATTGTGTAGATTGCTTTGGTTTATTTTGTGAAAGCTCTTAGTGTCACTGGACTAAAATTTGTTTCCTATTTAGGCTTCTAATGTTATCAAGTGAACAGGTTTCCTATTTTGGCTTCAAATGTTTCCTATGTTGGTTAAAATTTGTCATTGGACTAAAATTTGTTTACTATAAACCATGCAAGTGAATAGGTTGACTAAAATTTGATTGTGTAGATTGTTCGGACTCTTACGATCATGTTTTCTTTAAATGTTATTTGGCGAAAAGACTATGGTACTTGGCAGCTTCTAAGTTTGGTGTAAGATTGAATATGGACTTTCATACCTCGTCATCTAGTTTAATCAAAAACTTCTGGTTGAGGATTTTCTGGACGGAAATAGGGATTTGCTTATTTTAATCCTTAGTGCGATCCTTTGGGTTTTATGAAAGCTCATTGTTGTTTCTTTTCTGAAGGAAAGGCTGCGACAGATATTGGTACAACATGAACAATAGACATACTTGATGGAGCTTTGTAAAGCTAAAAAAATTAGTTGTGGGCTTCAACAAGGAAAGGGGTGAGGAAGGGCCATGATTCTATACTCGCTTCAGCCGTGGCTAGGGGCAGCAGCTATTCTTAACATTGACAGGGCTTCTCGTGGCAATCCGGGAGCATTGGGAGATGACTGTATTATCCTAATCAGGTCAGGTAAATTCATTGGAGCTGTCTTCCTTAAACGAAACTAACTCCAGGGCTGAAATAGAGGCTTTGATTACTGGATTGCGGTTAACTCTCTATTGTCATTCAGTCAAACATGCAAATGGTAGTAAATGCTATAAAGTGTCGGAATATTAGATCTTGGCCTTTAGACAGTTGTTTCCATTCGGCATTGTTACTAATAGATGGTTTCAATATCGAGCATGCTATCGCGAAGTTAACAAAGTTACGGATCTCTTAGCCTACATTGCTTGTGACACCAAGCCACGCATTGTTTACAATAAATTGGAAGAACTGGTGTGTTACTATTTATCCAAGGATTATGCAGGTTGATTGTCAAAGTATGTTTATTGTCAAAGTATGGCTCACATTCAGCTTTCAAATGTATAATCTTAGGCTAGTTTTTTTTATATGCATGTGTACTGCATATCATGTATTATAGATAAAAATAGAACAATAAGAAAGTACTAATGAACAAATTTGTAGATTTTTCAGATTATATGATGTCATATAAATAGTTCCAAAGAATATTAATGTCAATAATTTGTAATTAGACTTCAAACATAAATTACCATTTGCAGAAAAATTAAAAAATTTATTCATTAACATGATTGTCATTGATCTTCAAATTCTAGAATTAGAAGAAAACTATTACCTTAATTTATTTGATAGAATACCTTTGAAATAGAAGATGCAAAAAGTAAATAGTAGACGCAATTAGTAGATGCAAGAAGACTTTGATAATGATGCAGATGACGATGATGCTGACAATGGAGAAGAGTCTGAAACAGATGAATTTGAGCAGGAGACTGGTTAAACCCTCTTAACTTCAGAATGTTATCCTATTCCATGTTATATGCTATATGTGAATCACATTATTTGTTGGATAATTTTGTGTGAAGTATTCGGAACTTGAATGTCGTGAATAGGTAAAACTTCTCCACAATGACTAGTACTCTCTTTTGAGCTGGAAAAAGTATGAAGTCCCCTGTAGCATAAAAAAAAAGTAAATAAATTATCTTATATTAATCCAAATTCTTTTAACATAGGATGATTTTGTAACAAATACCTTTTCTAATTTAACTCAATCAAGCAAATAACAATAATAATCCGGTGGTAAATTAGTCCCAAATTTAAAAAGGATTTGAGACCGAAAATAGAGAATATTTGCATTAAAATGGTAACTGAATTAGTGATGACCTTCTTGTCTCAATTCGGTCCGAATAAATTATATCATTTCTTACACATTTGAGATTGTTCTTATTCCGTCCCAAATTTGGGACGGATCACTGACTAACATAACATGACCTTTTTCATATGCCAATTTAGGATGTCTTTGAGACAAACGTTTTACTTAATTTTTACATAAACATTTTCATACTTTCAATTTTGAGAATCGTCCTTATTCCATCACAAATTTGGGACGGATCACTGGCTAACTTTGGTTGTCCTTCTGTAGACGTGAATTAAAGATGTATTTAAGATGAAAGTTTTACTTAATTTTTAATTGACATTTTCATAGTTACAAATTTGAGAATCATCCTTATTCTATCCTAAATTTGGGACGGATCACGTACTAACTTTGTCCGTCCTTCCTTAAATGCAAATTTAGGATGTCTTTGGGACAAACGTTTTACTTAATTTTTACATTAGCATTTTCATAGTTACAGATTTAAGAATCGTCCATATTCCATCCCAAATTTGGGACAGATCACGTGCTAACTTTGAATGTCCTTCTTTAGTTGCGAATTTAGGATGTCTTTGGGATGAAAGATAAACTTAATTTTTACATAATTTTTTTTTTTCATATTAGAGCCATAGCTAATCCGTTGCAATCAGGGAGAAATAATTTTCGTCCTAATTATTTTTGTCCTAATTAAGATGTTTTCTTGTACTGGACCACATATCTTGATACCTGAACGGAGCAGAATTAGCCCCTTCTCGGCTAAGCATGACATAAAGAGGACAATGATCAGGGAATGTCCTATGATGATGCTCAAGAACCATATGGGGAAAAAATTAGTCCACTGAGCATTAATCAAGACTTTGTCCAATCTTCGTAATAAAGGCGGCTGTGAACTTCTGCACCACATATAGGAGCTGCCAATAAACGAGATATCTTGTAAACCACTATCTCCAGCAGCTTCATGAAATTCAGACATTGGCAACGAAGCAGGCACAGAACCCAAACTTTTTGAAACATTTCTAACAACATTAAAATCCCCACCCACCAACCAAGGAACCTCATGAGCAGATAGCTCATCCCACAAAGCCCTTCGTTAGGTGTAGGCACATTTCTTATAAACAAAAGAGAAATACAAAGGATTACCAGCATAATTATTCACCAATATAGTTAGAACTTGTTCAGTATTTCCAAAAATAGCAATATCAAGTTGGCCAGTCCAAAAAAGCCAAATTTTACTAGTCACATTACTAATACCATCATAAAAGCCAAACTGGCGAATATAACAAGGTAATTCATCATCCCCAAGCATAGGTTCCAATACAACAAATAAATCAATGCTGTGGTAATATTTAATCTGGCGTAATCTAGCAATTGACTAAGCATTTCCAATACCATGTATGTCCAAATAAGTAAATTCATCACATTCATAAAAAAAATAATGAGACAAAGTAGATGTACCCATTACTGGGTGTCACCTACGAATTTCTCCATCAAACGAGAAGATTTCCTCGAGTCTACCCAATGTTGCTTTCGACAGCGCCCTCGTGTTGCCTTCTCTCTAGGCTCAAACGGTAAATCAATGGAAATGTTTCCAGACTGAGGAATTTAAACATCCAAAATAGCATTCGTAGACACAATAATATCATCCATTGATCTGGGTAGAGCTAAGCTTTCGTCCTCTTCAACTCCAAATTGTTGCTCGAGCTCATCCAGGTACTCCGGGTCTTCTTCATCTTTTTTGGTTCCCACTTCTTCTTCAAGTATCCGAGTAGGGACTTCAATACCGGGGTCCAGATCACCAGAGCCTGTCCCCGAACATCCCCAACAACCACATCACCCGTGGATAGCATAATACTCTCGGGAACAATATCGGGCAAAAGTGCTGAAATAGGAGAATTTTCCACGGGTCTGCTGTTTGAAACAGGGGAAAACCCCACTAATATACCGTCCGAAACAGGGGATTGATCCCCTGCATTTCTGGCCTGGCCGCCCGAGTCCAACAAAAACGGCAGTTGAACGACTTAGGCATGACGGTAGTATAATTTTAAACGCTCGGAGTTCATCCAAGACAGTTGAATTTGCTCCTCTTACTGGAATGTCGCCTGCTGATTGATAAACTCTAGGAATATGAATAGGTAATTTGTCATAGCCTACGCC
>JAOWBF010000037.1:9104679-9118121 GCA_028566175.1 Vinca major
GGACGGAGGTTTTAAAAGGGGATATGAATTTGCTAGAGCTAGATGAGAATTGTGTTTGGGATCGAAAGAAATGGAGAGAATGCATCCATGTGTATGACTTTACGTGATTCTTGCTTTGTTCATGTAGCCGACCCCAATCTGTTGGGATTAAGGCTTGGTGGTGGTGGTTGTACTAGATTTTGAATAGCTATACATTTGGTTAATTTTATGAGATAAAACTATAAATCTTGCTTCTAATTATTGAGATGTTTCTTAGGGTGAGCTTATTTTCATTGCAAATGTGGGCGACTCAAGAGCTGTATTAGCTACAACGTCTGATGATGGCAACTTGGTAGCAGTTCAGCTTACTGTTGATTTCAAGCCGAATCTCCCTCGTGAGTGTCCTCCCTCTTTCCTTCTCTTCATCTCTAGCCTTCCGATGATTAAAGACTTAATACGAGCTCTTAACGTTATGTACAGAGGAGGCTGAACGTATACTTCAGTCTAGAGGTCGAGTGTTCTGTCTAGACGATGAACCTGGAGTTCACAGAGTTTGGCTCCCGGATGAAGAATGTCCTGGACTGGCAATGTCTAGAGCTTTTGGAGACTATCGTCTTAAAGATTTTGGACTTATTTCTGTTCCTGAAGTTACACAGAGACATGTAACAAGTAAAGATCATTTTGTTGTCCTAGCGACAGACGGGGTATGCCTCATTTTATCTTTTGCCTTACTTTTCATTATCTTTGCTGCTACTAATGTATTTGGATTTATTTCCATCGCAAAATTCTCACCATGTCCCAGTTCTTTCAGAAACAATTTACTTATGAACTAATCTAAAAGAAACTCAAATGTTATGGATCCTAAGATTGATCAAAATTTGGTTGTCTAATGAAGGTTTGGGATGTGATATCCAACCAAGAAGCTGTGCAGATTGTATCGTCTGCTACAGACAGGTCAAAGGGCGCGAAGCAGCTTGTTGAATGTGCAGTCCGGGCATGGAAACGGAAGAGAAGGGGCATTGCCATGGATGATATTTCAGCTATTGTACTCTATTTTCATAATTCTCCTCTCTGCCAACAGATCTATCCTGTAAATACAGTAAAATAATAATATAAGAGAAGCATAAATGCTTCTTGCTTTTCTTGTTTACTTTTCACTCCCTTTACTGTTCTTCTTTGGTACCGTTTGGATGATTTCCATGATTTTGGAAGGGTAAAAAGTCCTAGTAACCCATGATAAGGGTTAAGCACTTAGCTTATTGTGGATAACCGGGACGAGAGAGGGGGTGTGGTGGCAAGGTTAGTCAAACTCGCGAGTTGACTCGTAAGATTTTACGAGTTTTAAGAGTCTTACGTTTTAGATACTACGTAAGATCTATGATAAATTAAGACCAGTGTAAACTCGTACGTTCATACAAGTCAATACCGAGTTAGCTATTTTCTCTTCTAGATTGAGTTGAGCTAAAATCTGACCCGAAAAATTTTAAAATAAATTTTCGATTTTAGATGAAAAAACAAACGACCCGGCCTAAAAAAATTAAAAAAACTTATTTTTCATTTTAGATTAAAAAAAATCTCTATCAACTAAACCTCTGCAGTTCAATCTTCTTCCACCGTGTGGCTTCTTCAAACTTTCCAAGCCTCTCCAATCTTACCTATCGACCAATTTCTTCTCTTCCTCGATCTATTCCAATTTCCTTTTTGCCTCCATTTTTTGGTCTCTGAGCTCTTTCCCCTCTATCACTTGGAACAACGAAAAGATAATTCGAAACCCTACACTCTAATTTGATCGTTTAACTTATTGAATCAAATAATCAATGTTAGAATTAATATTATTAAATTTAGATTGCTCCAATTGGCCAAGACCCGAGAAATTTTTTTTTCCCCTATTTTTTTTGGTAAGAATTTTAATAGAAGAAATTGAGTTTCATACTTTTGAAACACATATAGAATACCATTTTCCTATGTCTGGAGATGGATACTTTTTTAATATTAGCAAAATATCATAAGATTCTGATTTTTTTTGGAAAATTTCAAATTTTATCTAGAAGAATTACGAGAGTATTGAATTAAATAGTATTTCTTAAATGAGACAGAATCTACGATTCGAGTTACAATCCTACAATACTTCTACGCCCAACTGATATTACGTAAGATATCGAGTTTGACTGCTCTTCTTGGTTTGGTTGGTGGTGTAGAATTTCCTCAATAGAGTTTGAGGGGCAAATTATGATGAAGACCAACTATAGCAATCTCAAATTGTATATAACTTTATTATTGGAATGAGACTTCTAAAATGTTTTTTGATATGGCTTTCATATATCAGCCCCACCAGCCAAACAACCAAATGATTAAATAAATACAGAAAAGCAATCCCTACAAAAAAATATATATGTACATTAACTAAGTCTATAAATCAAATTATCATTTTCAATCCCTTTACAATATGTATATTCCTAATAATATAATTCTCAGTAGAAGACCTGAGGAGATGTATAAAACTCACTCTCAATGAACATTGGTCTTAGGTCTTCTTGAGACATAAATTCCAAGGGGAAAGAAACTAGAAATCCTCTTACTGACTTTAGCATATCCACTGAATCCATTATAGTTACTTTCCCGTTCTCGTTACTTTCTACTTTCTCGGGAGCTACTCCTAGATCGATGGTAGTGTGTCCGAGTTTCTCTTTCAAATGACTCATAGCTTGTCTAAAAGCGGACCTGCAATGTAACATTTCTGGACTGAGAAAACGTATTGAAATGCATAAACCGAAGGAGAACCATAAAAAGCACCAAGAAACTGGACTTAAAAACATCATCTTCCAATAATTCTAGTACCTGGATTGTATGATGTCATTTGGAACGCAACTGAAAACATCTTCGTAGATTTTGGCATTTGACTGCAAAAATTAAAAGGTAAATGCAGTTTTGCTAGGTGGAAATAAGTTAGGAAGTACAATGAAAGTAAAAGAAAACTCACCTTTGCAGTTTCCATCCATAAATCCTTGTATGCAGAGTCAGATATGGGATCTCTGATTTTATCAATCTAGAAGAGAACATAAACAAGGAATGATGCATGTTAAGAACCCTATATAGACTATATCATTAATAGGAAGAAAAAGTTCTAGAGGATAATTATGGGAGATGCCATAATTTCTTTCCAGAAGCAATTATTGACTAATTTGAACCGGGAACATTACTAACCTCCCAAGACGACAGACCTAGGTGCTCCTCCCACAGAGAGATTCTAAGAGATGAAGAGAATTTTCCAGCCTTCCAGGAGTTCCCATTCATCGAGGACTCAACAAAATCTTTATCTTCAATTAGTACGCCAATCTGAGAAATAATTTAAATGTAAACTTCATTTCCTTTTGTTCGCTCAAAGAAAGCAATTCAGTTTAAATACCGGGAGACGGAAGCATGGTTGTTTCTAAAGGAAAATGGCATACAAAAGAAGAGCAATGATAAAGGGAATAGAGTGAATCTCAGGGCAATCAACACTACAAATGTGTAGAAAGGAGTTATGGTAGATTATATGGTAGTCAACTCTATATATCTCATATCTCCTTTTTCTTCCAACTAGCAATTTCCTTGAAAGTCATCTGATATAGAAAATACTTGGCAAATTTTTCTGCAGGAATAACTAATTTCAGTTCATTGGTTAATGATTGCACAGAAAATAAAAATAGTGTATATCAGCACAAATAATTTAAGAAACAAATTATTTACCAACTTCGTTACTTTCATTAGCCTTTACAGACTTACTATCTTCATAATTTTAATTAGTCACTTTAGATTCTTTTTTTTCTTTTTTTTTTAACTAAACTGAATGAATTTTCAGTTACATTATCACTTTATGATGTGTTGAAAATGATAACGAGGCGAAAATAACCAAGGCACTACCAATAAGACAAAACAAAGAAGTACCGTTACAAACGAATCTATCTAACATGGATACAACTTTACCTCGGAATCTCTTGAACCAAGAAGACTCCTGTCGTTGATATTAGATGATCCAAGTATAGTTATTTGATCATCCACAATCATCACTTTGCTATGAACATAGACCTGCATAAAGATGATGTTAGAAAATGGAGTAAGAAGAACATCACTATTTACGGACAATATATTGTTTCTAGCAATATTCTAGCCAAGAAATATGATAGCATTATTCATCAGTATGGATTATGGATATAACTAGCATAAGCTGGGTCTTCCAGTGTATAACTAGCAACTTATATTCATGTCTCTTAGGCCAGAGATTGAATAGGAATCTTTATGAAACTCGTAAGCAACATCTTACCTGACTAGTGACTAATGGGCCCTCTTCAGAAAGCCTGCCATGGGCCCTAAGACCATAGAAAGAGATATAGTCGGATGTTTTCTCCCCCAGCAATGTGTAAAGATTATGGAGTATTGAATGTCTTCCTCGAGAAATTGTTCGATATTGCCAATGCATGATTGCTCTAACAGTTGCTGCACCAATGTCATCAAGACCCCCCTGTAGATTAGAAGCACTCGTAAGAGGTGACTGTAAAAGTCAAAATGATTATTTCACAGTAAAAAACTATCTACTTACCTGGAACCCAGGCAACAGCGGAATCACAACTATAACCCTAAAACGCTTCTCTTCCTTACGTGCTAGCAAAATCCGCTTGTATAAAGCATCTAATACACGATTCTGTATTGTATCATCACCTGAAAGTCCTGATATGAAGAACTGATTCTGCAAGAGAAAGTTGACCTTAGTCTGAGTCATCAAATAAAAATTGAAGTTATGAGTTCTGTTATCTTACAATTAAAAAATGGATTTTCTAAATAAATCAGAATGAAATAAAATATTTCCCCAACTGTGTACAACTAAGAAAGTACAAGAGCATTTCTAACTTTAGTTCCTCAGAGGAGTTCTCTAGTTTTCTCACTTAGTGCCTCAAGGGGATTTTAATTCTATATGAGATTCAAGTCTTCAGTGTTAACCACCTGAATAAGTCCAAGCAATGCTAGTCATGAATAGGGAAATTTTACTTATCTGTACTAGTAATATACATGAAAATAAGGGGAAATGGGCTGAACGCTTGACCTAGTGGTGGGTAAGGGTGCTTAACGGGAAATAGGAGAACAGAAATTATTGCCAGGAACTCTAAAATCAGTTACGTTCTATGAGTGTTTCTTTCAAAGAAGTCTTAGAAATAAAATAAATATGCATATGGTGTACCAAAGGATGGTAGTTCCATTTATTAACGTATGAAAATACATAATGTAAATGTCACCTCAATGTAAATGAAGTGCTCCGCTCTTTCAATTATAGAACAATAAGCTTGTTGAATGCTGTCTTCAGTTTGACTTGTTCCCGCTGACCACTGGCTAACGCTTCTAATGACCTACCATACATTAGACATGAAAATGATGGTTAAATGTTATTGAACATGCATAATATCAAGTAAATGACATGAAAAGAGTACAAAAAGCAATGGCAATACAAAATACTGATATTTTAATAAGTAGTCATTTCATGAAATTTTAAACACACCACAATATTTGTCAAATATGTGGTTGGTTGTCATGTTTAAATTCTAATTCATGTAATGATTCAACCAGACAATTCTGCGCATTCAAACAAAACATATTCAACATCTTTCTCATAATATGTAATTATTACAGTATTAGCAATGTCCAACCTTTATTATGTTATTTATGATAATTTTCCATTAAATATCTCCCTTCCTTATAATGTTGAGTTCAAAGATCTTATCCTAGCTGAGGAAAATATTTACTTCCTATTACCTTGCAACATTCTCCTGAAATGATGAGAATTATAAGTATATATAGCATGTTAGAAGAAACAATAAATTCTACCTAATCAAAAGAATTGTCTAACCTGACAACAACATGAACTACGAGGACCAACTTCAGTTGTTTCACCAGTTGAAACAGCCTGAGAACAGCGCTCTTGTGTTTCCCACCAATCATCTGATGCTGCTAGGTCAGGGTAAAGATATATCAAATCAAAATAATCTAAAAGGATTCAATTTGAGTAATACTATGATTTTAACTTTTACAACTGAAAGGAGGATTAAAGACATACCCTGAGTTTGATTGTCATGTTCCTTGTTGGAATCTAGGACGAGTTTCTCATCTATGTCGGAACCGTCAGGACTACTAGCTTCATGGGGCAACAGTAATGGGATGTCTTCCAGTGGAGACTGAGAAGAAAAAGAATCTTGTCTAGCAAAGTAATTCTCATTGACAGTAACAACCTTCTTTTCAATTTCTCTCTCTTTGCTTCTTCCCATATAATGTGGGAGAACCATGTGTTGCTGGGGCATGAGCAGTGGTATTTGCTGTCCATCTGGAGCTGTATTTCTCTGAATTCATGCAACATTTACATAAACAATTGGAACTCGTGGTACAAATATTCTATAGGAGTAGATGCAAACCTTAGCATGGTTCCAGCGCTGAACAAAGTGCCTAGCTATATCTCGACATGGTGGTCCCCAAAGTGCACAATGGACGTCATGCCATGGCATCCGGGGATATTTCCTTCTATCAAGTTCCTCTTTCATGGAGTCTTCCCAAGAATTCGGTTCAGATTCTCTAGAAAATCAAATTTTGAAAAAGAGACAAAAATTAACATCCAAGTCAGATGATTTCACTACATCAATCGTGATAGCATAGAGCTTAATGAGAATTATGAAGTCCAATCCTCATATATTCTGTTTTAATACTTTCTTGCATCAATCCTTGTAACGCCATATTATTTTGTCTAGTTGAGAATAAAAAGTATATAAGTGCATAGGTTGAAATTTGACTTGCTTTGACACCTCATACTTCCATACTTGTGAAGTTTGACATTAAACTTTTAGTGTTCAGGCAAGTAGCAACACTCAAAACCTAATAGAGCTAAAATATCACCAAATACATATAAAAGAACTCTTCAATCTCGGCACTTCCATTTCTTGCTTTTTACTATGCTTCACAACTAACGCAAAGTTGTCCTTTTCTCTACTTTTATTTTTTATAACCGGAGTCAAGTTTCTCGTAAACACAACAATTGTAAAGCCGGCGATTACTTCTTGTGGACCAAGGCGACTAAGAAAGTAAAAATCTTAACTTTTCATAGCATGCATTGGCTGAAGAAGAAATATTACTAATAACTCTCCACTCTCCTTAAAAATTCTAAATTCAACTATATTACATTTTAACTATTCTTCATATAGAAACTCAATAGGTTGACGAAATAACATTAAAATAAATCATTAAGTAACTTCAAAGTGGGTCAGCCAAGCTAATACTCCATAGTACATTAATACTTTAGAATGTGTATATTTCGTCAGTAGAGAAGTAAAAAATCTCCAGCTATTATAATACCACGTACACCATCTAATTCAGATTCTAAGAGACCTCATCTATTAAAGAAACTCAATACTCATATTATTAGTTCCAAAATTCACTTGCTTACTGCAAAAGAAAAAACTGATGCTCCTATCAGATAAGTAGAAGTTAAGGATTCACCTTGGATTATAATAATCCTTTCCTGGCCATATAAAAGGAGGAAAATCACTGATTTGGTGTTCATTTGTGTCATAACGCCCAAAGCATAAATCTAGTCCTCCAAGAAAGCAGGTGTGGTGATCTACAATAACCAGCTTTTCATGGTGTGACCTGCATGGACCACACATTTGATGTTTATCCAATGGCAGCGTTATATACAGATCATGAATATATATCTGCCATAAAAGTGTGTACTTGAAGCCATTTTTCATATGAAGCTAAGCAAATGCACTAATAATTGCATACCACAAATAGATACCAGCAGGAAAACGGTTAGGATAACGTAGTACTTTAATATTCTCGTGGATGCTGACGAGCTTTCTTTTACTGTATGAGCTGTTGATCTTCAGAGCAATAGAGACCTCCTTATAGAGCAGAATGTAAATCTGCATGATTACAGATTAAAAAAAAAAACGTGGATCAAATACAAAAAATTATAGCCCAAGATCAACAAATAGGAACAGGATGAGTTATGCATTTTGTGTCAGCCCGTTAGTGGGAAGCATAGACCTAGGTGAAGTTCAATGAATAATAGGTTTCATGCTAAGTAACTTTATACTTGAAATCTATTAGTTCCATAATGTAGAAATCCTACCATATTTGCCAAGCAACAGTAACACAAAAATATTTTACATAAACTGAACAAAATGTCATGAAATTATAGGGGAAGTCATCTTTTTACCTGAACACCTTGTTTAGCTTTAACTTCAAGCAATGCATAAAGGCGGGAGGAGTAGTGATTGTGAAATGGACGTCTCAAATAAAGTTCTGGGCAAAGCCACCATCCAGTAATATATATCTGTATGCAACTACAAGTCAGTTGTAACATACTTACCCAAATAAAAGTCAGCTTGGGATATAACAAGTTCAGTAATAAACCTCAGATTTTGCACTCTCTATTGACAAAGCAATTGCTTCAAATGCAGCTTTACCATCAACAAACCACTGAGCTTGACTTACATCCTCGATCAAGCCTCTTGGAGGGGCAAATGATCCAAAACGGTGAGGATGGGACCAACCTTCGGGAGGATGTAAACCAGCATTATTGATTGCTGAAACCCAATCTTTGACCTTGGCATAACTTGTGCTTCGTAAGTCGATGTCCCGATTTCCAGAGGAAACCTTTAGATCATCCAGGAGTTATAGAAGTGAAAACGACGTAAGGAAAAGGTAAAGGCATGAAAAACAATACATAGTATCTCCAAGAAATTTCTTAACTGAACTTGACGATCCTAAATGAAAATAAGTATTTTACTTTTTGGGTCTTATTCTATCACAACATAGTATACCTATAAACTTAGCATAACTATCCTTCTCATATCTCTATTTAATCCATTTCCTCAACTTCAACTTGTTATTGATAAATTTCTACTATTTTGATTGATCATTTAACCTATGATCATTACTAGCAGAGAGAAAGCCAAAAACCTACTGGTTAAAAATCCAAACGTATTGAATCCATGAAAATGGTAACTTTTTAAGCTCCATACACATTCATCTTCTAATTATGAGGCAAGACGGAATAAGGACTAAATCAACAATATATGTCCTTTCTCTAAAGATTGGTCCTTAGGCTAACTCATCTAACTGAAAGTTTTCTCATGGTTTCAAGAGTCGACTACCACAGTACTTGAACCTAGGTGCAACTTTAAACTAGAAGAAATTGCATCAAGATCATTGGGCAGCCCCCCTATGACTACAAAGTGAGGCGAGGTCAAATTTACCACCAAAAGCAAATTATCATTATCATTTAGTTTGGCATTGAAAAATGTACTGAAGCATCTAACCTTAAATACATAACGTAAAGGATTTCGTTTCTTGATCTCTTCTGCCAAATACGCTTGATACTTCTCTTTGTGTTTTGACTCCGGAAGTACATCAAAGATAATTATGTCCAAGAGTCTGCCATCAAAAGGATTCTCCAGTAAAGCCAGGAATCCAGGTTTCAGGACAGCCCATACCTAAAAGTGATTGAGAAAGTACATTTAATTGCAAAGAAAACTGTAGCTCATAATGTAAGAGAATTTCACAAGCAACATGCTGGAAAGGGATTACAATTAGAGATTGGATGCTGAAAAGATGATGCAAATTCTCTGAAAGCTAACACTAGAACAAAATAATTTCTGATAGCTATTAATGTAATTTAAGTCATGCTGAAATCTGAAGGCATTTAGGAATAGCCCCAGAAGAATCTCAAATAAGGGAAGTATACTACTCAAAGAATTCACCACCTTCGGAGGAAATGAATGGGAATATCTGACAGCTGTTTAGATTTCTCGATTAGTGAGATAGAAGTTCTATTTGACAACTAAATTCTTTACTACACAAAAGGATTTCATTTCATGATCTCTTCTACCAAACAAAGGCAATGCAACTTGGTTTTTCTACCGAACTTCCAAGTAAAAGGTTATTCATTGTCTACCTCTTTTAGGGTACAATTTGATGAATCTTGATTGATTTTTCGATTAGTGAGACGGAAGTCCTATTCTGTTTCTTGCCAAATAAATATACAGTTAACCTGATACATCTTCCCTTACTAATCTTGTAAAGAGAATATACCTTCTGCCATCTTTTATTACAACATCCAGGCCAAAAACATCCACAACATCTTCTGTATGCGCCTGCCTTTGGGATTCTTGATAGATGTTTAACCATTACATAATCTTCTTTCAGCTTAGGACCATATTCTTGTGCAAACGATAACTTTGAGACTTCTAAGAACTTGCATACCTACAATTGGAAGATGCAATAGACCATTACTAGAAGAAAATCAACCAAAGAAAAGAAAAAGAATACTACAGGTACAACCAGAAAAAGAGTCGTAATTGGAATTCTGCAAATAGTGACATGAAATACGAAATTCCAGATGCTCATAAGCTGTTCATGGAGAAAAAGTATTTTTTCATGTAGGAGATATGGTGGATTATAATACTTCTTGTTTACCATAAAACTCGAGTATTCCCACTTCTTGAGAGGAGAGTAATTTGTACACTTAAACCACTCTAATTAAGGTACTTAAATCCGTTATAATCAAAACGGAATAGAAAAATTCGTCACGACTAACTTTTGCTACAAATACTATTCTATTCAGTACAAAATAATATGGAAGAGACGGGCATTTCGGATCCTGAACCAAAATTATTTAGCTTATCAATCTGGATCAATAGTAAAGATCAGAGAGATTTTCTGTACCTCTTGAGTATTGACGATATCTAAGTTGCTCAAAAAATGACTTAGATATCCTTGCATTGCAACTTTTGCTCTTTCTGAAACAGTCTGCTGCCTGCCCAACGCTGGGCAAATTATAGTCAATGCAGCTCTGGAAGGTATATGCCTGCATTTCCAACCAACTTTCCATTATCAATTTATCACTACCTTGATACCAGTTTTTAAAAGCTTGATCATGTGTGCAAAGCTATTATTTACTATCACCTGTTTTTAACACCATCTTCATTAAATATAGGCATAGCACCATCATCAGGTTCTTCATCATCAAGCCCAACTGATGTATGATCTCCAAGTCCTATGTGTTGAAGCCATTCTTTAACCTTGCAAAATTTAGATAATGTTTTTAGGATGTCAATGGGGATACATAGAACTAATAATCTAATATTATGAATAACACATTACTATAGGAGATTTGAAGATTCAGAGAAGTAATAAATGGTAACTGCAAATCAAGTTTATGACATATAGTTACAAGGAAGAAGGAAAATAAGTATGCAAATGTGTGTGTGTGTGGTGAGAGAGAGAGAGAGAGAACCTGCTCCTGTTTCTCATGAAATTCTTCAATGATAGCTCTTTTCTTCAAAGCCAAGTGTAGATAAATTACTTGTGAGGCCTTCTTCACTAAGCACCACTTGAACTATTGATTAATAAATATGCAATTAGCAAAGCGCTAGGAAAACTAAACAACAAAACAAAGAGGAACTTCAATACTTTGTGTCTCGTTGACACTGCTGAGGCAGTTTAGATACGAGAAGTGTCTGTTAAAGGAGCACAAACTCGGGGTGGGTTAGGGACATGGACGAAATTAGAACTTTGCATATTGTTTTGTGGGGTGGGTGGGAACAAGAGTCTCAGATAGTCTCAAGCTGAAACCAAAATCTAGATGAGTTAATTTTTCAATCTTCATTTCAAGACTCAATTCAAAGGAAGTTTGGATTTCACTTTGAGTTTCAATCATGGCTCAAACTCAAGTCATACTCAATACAAATACACCATAAATGAATAAAAATACTAAATTTAATCACAACTCCAATAACTTGCTTAAATTAACACAAAACCTACATACAACTGATACAAGCTACTAGACAAAATAATTCAAAATTTTAACTTCCATCGAATCATAACTTTTTACCTTTCCAAATTAATTTATCAATCAAATTAGCCCCACTAAATTCGCATGATTGTACATACATGCATTATACATTCACATAATTACACCTACTAAATCACATATATTTCGTATAATAACAAACTAGAAAGCCACTCACGAGCGCTAATTATTAATAAAAATAAATCAGAAAACGAGGAATACGCGCCTGTTTGTATTTAAGTTGGATAGTGTAAGACAAAAGCAACGGACTAATATCTCCGGCATCCGGCCTCGACACTGACACGATGGTTGCCTCAGGCAGTTCTTCAAAAATCCTCGCCATTTCGCAATAGTTCCTTAGCGAATGAGAAGACGACGACATCGCCGGCGCCGGCGCCACCTTCTCCGGTATAAGTTTCTCCGTCAACATTGCTTAATTAATATTGTAAATTCCTTCAAAATTAATTCTACATACTCTGCAACTAAAAAATCGTACTTTCGCATAAATGATAAAATATATTCACCAAAAAAAATCAAAAAATGAAGAAATTTATCATCTTCTGTTCATTAAATTCCAGAAGAAGAAGAAATTTGAAGAGAATGGAGAGCTAAGGTAATGACATAGTTGGGATATCAGAGGCGTATTATAGTAGGAGAAGAAGAGAAAGAGAAGATGACGTGGCGTCTGCGTGATAATTACCTACGAGTGGTGCACGGGGTTTATGTGAGGTTGGGTTGAGATTTTAACACGTGTAATTTGGTTGCCTGATTAGGGGCTTGTTGTGATACGTGGCGGAATGATATGGAAGGAGTATGAGAATGAAGGGAGTGTATGGGAGCATGTGAATTTGGTTAGCAGGGGTATTTATGTAAATGTACTGAGCAGTGGAAAAACAATTAGAAACTGTCTTAACTGAAAGCGTGAATGACGAAATTACCCATATTTTATAATTTGTGAATATCCTATTTTAGATCCTTGTGTATCAATGTAGTAGCCATTAATACTTGTTCTTAAATTCTTTGATTTTGTATAATTTATTATTCTAAATAAAATGGTTTTTCTTTCCATTTTTTATACTTGTTTCACAAAGTTTATCAACTAAACATCTAAGAGATGTATAATTTTTTTTTTGTTAATCAAATAGTATAATATACTAATAATACATTTTTAAATTAGGTGTATTAAAATTGCAAATTTATGATATTTGGCAGTCCAGCTGTGGTGCAGGCACTTGTTAGCCGTCGAATAAAAGGACGATTAAGAATGCTTGCTCCTCAATGCATAAAATTTTCAACAAGTGTTGTATACAAATATTTTCAACTGTCTGATATATTGAGTTTTGATTCAAGAAGACTGCTCAATGCTGAGTAGTATCCAAAATTATAACTTTTTGCATTCTACGAGACTACGACCAACACATATTTTACACTGGCACTGAATTCAGCATTGGGCATGGGGTAGTAAGCCGCCACTTGCTTGGTGATGTGGATTTTGTCTGGCTAGCAGCCTAGCATTACCATTATTCCCTCCATCACAAAATAAAGTCAACATTTGATTATTTCACAAAAATTAAGAAATTCCTTAAAACAATAC
>JAOWBF010000037.1:9242800-9253284 GCA_028566175.1 Vinca major
GTTACTACCTTGTCAGGCTATTTGGGGTCATCGTGGTCTTATGTAAACCAAAGCTCATAATCAATAATTCAATGAAGTCCAAATATAACAGAGCATAAATTTAAAAATGATAAATTTGTCCAAGACAAGTGTTAAAATTACACCAGGATAGTGGTTAAGAAAATCATCCCAAGAAATTTGTATTACAGCTGGAAAGAATATCCAAGATCATCTTATGTAAAGGTAAGAGAGATAACGAACCATCAATGTATACCTACTAAATCACAGGAACTTCAGTTTTGAGTAAATTTGCCCAAAAAACAATGTTTAAAGTTACATAAGAGCTGGAGCATATCCAATATCATCTTGCATGAAGATAACAGACACCAAAAGGCATAAAGGATGCTATACTAAGACACGTTACCTGTACAAGCTGGGGGCCAGCTAGCTTAAGGAAAGTAGCATTTGTCTGGGCAGCACAAGCACGGGCCATTAGAGTCTTTCCTGTTCCAGGAGGTCCATACAAAAGGACACCTTTCGGTGGACGGACACCTAGCTTCTGAAATCGTTCTTTATGTGTCATAGGCAAAACAATTGCCTCAACTAGTTCCTGAATCTGCAACAAGAAGAAAAAGTATTTGAGCAAAAAAGTGAAGTAAAATCAAAGATTCTAGCCCCAAAAAAGAACTTATCAGAAACAAAAAAGACGTAACCTGTTTTTCTAGGCCACCAATATCGTTATAGTCTTCTGTTGGCTTCTCGTCTACTTCCATAGCCTTGACTCTAGAATCATACTCAGAGGGCAAAGTATCCAAGATCAGATAACTGTCTTTATTTACTCCAACCAAATCACCAGGCTTCAACTTATCAGGGTCAACAAGCCCAACAACAGGCAGGAAGATTGTCTACAACCCAACAAAACAAATATTTAGAAAAATCGAGGAAAAAGTACTTCTACAAGTCATGTTCCACAAATTGAGTGCTTAATCAGAGAAAAGTGCACTAATCTATGCCTTTATCATTCACATTACCGACAAAACAAGTCAGAAATTCAAAATATTAGCAGACGTCAAACTAGCAGTCGGATAAAATAGGAGTTCAGAGACTATGCCTATGCCAGATAAAAAATAACTCTCTCAACTTCGTGAATTAAGCCATCCTACCTGTCGTGTGGAAGTTTTCAAGACAACACACTTGCCCTTCCTTTGTGAGTCGAGATCAATATTTGCACCATCTTCCTCAGCTTCCTCCTCAGGATTCATTTCCAAAATCTGGAATTAAATTGCAAAGGTAAGTAAGACACTTGACAATCACAAGAAAAGAGCTTGCAATAGTACCATAGAGTGAATGGTTAAAAGGAATACAAAACTTATGGACAAAACATGAGAAGAAGGGACACCAACTAAAAGTCACCTAGAATACTTTACACAGTATTTCAAATAGCATCATTCACTGTCCTCACATATTTTAGTAAAAAATATGAACCTTTGATTCACAATCTAAAAGTTAATACTAGTGAAGATGAAAGGAAAATTAGGATATCAAACAAATATTTACAACTGTCAAATCGTAGCATTCAAAGTCCAACTAGTATTATTCAATGAAATCAAATCAGGAAAGTCATAAATCATAATTTGCTTTGCTTGTTTCTTTCCTTTTCACTTTTTAGGGTATTTCGCCATGGAGTCGTCCTCGTCCTCGTCCTCATTATGCAATTAAAGGAAACAACGTGAATTCTCCAAATAGCATGGGAAAATTGAAGGAATTGCAAATATGCCTAAATATTTGCCTTTTTCATCAGTAGCGAACTTACATGAGTGAAGGCAACTTGGGGATCAACATATGTTCTAGCAACTTAATATTACAATGATCGACAACAGGCCACACGTGGTATACAAGTATCAAATACTCAAGTAACTAGCTTTTTCGGCATCAGACCCTAAAAAGGGATTTTTCATCCAGATAGATAAACTTACTGATTAAATCAAGATAAGTACCAAAACAGAACAGCTATTAGGAATTTGAAGAAAAAAACATACAACTCAAAAAACACATAATTATTAGGTAGTACACAAACTCACAAAATTCATGATTTACGGCATTTTTTTTTCCTGAAAATGACTTGAGGCATGTTAAGTTTCCTCTTTTCTTCAGAAATTCAATAATAATCAACCCCTAAATTTTCAGTATAACTTCCATACTCACCGTAAAAAAAAATTACACTTTTTATTAACACACTATCTCCAACACTAAAACATCTGGGAGCCACCACTCTGTGCGTTTATTGACGAAGTTAGGTATGTCTCCTATTCATCCCCACCAATACCACTGGGGAGTTAATTGGTTTTTGAGTTATGAGTTATATATCCAAGACTAAAACAAATAATTAACATAAACTTGAGAACAATCAGGAAGAATGAAAACCTAATCATTACCTCAACAATGTTGCCAACCAAGTAAGGAAGTTGCTTATTGAGCTTAATTTTCTCTTGATTCTCCTTTATCTTCTCCTTGAACGAATCCAATTCCAGATTCGTCCTCTGCAACTCTTCCTAAAAATTCCACAAAGCCGAAAAATTCAATAAAATAATCAAAATAATAAACAAATTAAATCAATATATAACAGAAATTAGATTTTTTTTTTTTTTTTTAAAAAATAACCTTGAGGATTCGAATCTCATTATCGAGGAGGCGAGAAGCCCTAACAATATCATCGGTGGTCATTGACCCTAACTGGTCATCCTCGAAATTGGTATCTTCTACCATTGCTGAAGCCATCTGAGATTAATTTGACAACTGTTTATGAGAATCGGAGAGATCTAATCAGTTCTGGGCTTTTATAGATAAGAAGAATGGAACTTGTGTGAGCTTTGTTTGAGCTCCTCAGTCGTCTTCTGAGAAATTTCTTGAAGAAAGGAAAAGGCCAGTTGGGCCGTTATTTTCAAATCCAATTTTGAATTGGATTAGGTAGTGAAGTGCTTTTGTGCAAGGCCCAGTCGAAATTGGATCAGGAGTTTGTATTTGAAATGTTTTGTAAATACTCTTAGTGTATTCAATTCGAATTTTGTTGATCGACCGTAAATATTTTAGTGTAGCGATAAATCTTATTATTATTGTTTCTTAAATTTTGGGCCGTCAAAATCAATGACGCTAAATAATTGAAGGTGTAACTCGCTAGCTGTTCATAAAATTATAAAGCGTCAGCTTATGGTATCACTATAATAATGACTAGACTAACTGAATAATACATACTGAAACTTTGAGTGGTAATTGAATAAAGCATATCGAGACTTGATGTGCCACGATTAGTGAGCTATTTTCAAATGGGTGGGCAACTCAATCCAACCTTGAACTTGCTTTTTTTGTTAATTTATTTATATTTGGATTATAGTTTTAAGGAGGAAAAATTTGTCAAATAGGTCTACATATTAAAAAGAAACTACGCTTATTAATTCTCATTTTAATAACAACATTGGTTTTTTACAATGGGATTCTTCAGGTAGGGTTCTCCACGATGTTTATTTTTATTTTTATTGCTACTGTTTATAAGAAGAGGAACGACAACCGTTAGTAGGGCAATGGCGATGATGGGATGACGATTGGTGGGAGAAGATGAAGGAAATATAGGCTTTAATTTTTTTATATATAAAATTTTATTTAATCATGAATAATTGTTCTTCATTCAAAACTAAGAGGTATGGGAAAGAATAAGAAGAATGACATGAAGATGGTGGTGGAGAAGAGTGAGGGGCAGATGAAGCTGGATGGGAAGGGAGAGGAGGTGTTTAGATATTAAAAAAATGGTTAATTTAAATTACGTATTCATAGTTATTATGTATAACAATTGAATACCCAATTTTTTTCCTTCTTTTGGGCAATATGTTGAAATGTTTGAAATACCCTTAAAAGTACATCACGTGTGAGATACATGACTTATTTGGTGGTATTTTTATAGGAAATTGCATCGACTAGGACCTTAAAAAGTCAAAATTAACCGATACCAATAATAAACTCAATCTCATACGTGAATGAATGAATAAGAGTATTTTCCGTACAAATGGAAGTATTTTCTCTCCAAAGTCCATAACTAAAATCTTATATCTAGGAGTCAAACTCTAATGACCATGACTCTCTTATATTTAAGGTTATTCACCTATATATGGGGATATTTTTTTAACTTGTCAATTGTCAAAGTATTTCTTTCAATTTCTAAACAAGTCATATATAGATATTCAATTTAGATATGTAAAAATTTGAGACGAAGTAGTATAATAACCAATTTAAAATGTCAAAAATTACACAAATTCCTGAACTAAAATAAAAAATTGCATTAAAAAATAACAGAAAAACAATAAAAACATTATTAAAAGAAAAAACGAAAAAGAAAATAGGCCCTAGGCAAACAAAAAATTTATTTCAAAATCGCAACCACACTGAGCGAAAATTCAATTATAGGAATGTTTTTATAGGACTGGTCATACATTCCTTTCACATTAATTAGTCGGTCTATGTATAAATGTGGGCTCCCATAAATTAATGTGAGGATAATGCGGCGCAAGTATTAGAATTGAGTAATATCCTACCTATATTTTAGATTGTCAGCATAAAAATAAAATCTAGGTGGTGAAGAAATAAATTTGGGATCTTCTTCTTCCAATTCCATTCCACAATGTCGGACGACGACGCAACAGAAACAGAGCTCAGTTACGATCAAAAGCTCGAAATTGCGAAATGGTTCCTTCTCAATTCTCCCACCGGCGAAATCCAATACGTCGCCAAAGGTGTCTTCATCCGTCAAACTATTTCTTATAATGTTTACTTTTTGATTTTTTTCTGATGAATTTGTCTATTTTTTTTCTCTTTCGGAAATAGATATCAAAACGGTTTTGAAGGATGAAACTGTGTATAATGAAGCGGCAGCTGATGCATTTCCTGAATATAACAAATCTCACTTGATTTACCTCCAATTTCCTAATCGAAGCGGTGATGTAATGTTCTTTCTTTGTTTAATTTGAGTTGATTTTTTTAGGTGTTAATTCTGATTAATTAATGTTGTAATATTCGTTTCCTTTGTTAAGCATTGTTTTGTTGTAGATTAAATAATCATTTATTTATACAGAAGCTACTGCAGCTCTCGTTTATGGAATGGCAGTTTGATTAGTGTTAAAATTCAGAGATTAATGAATGCGGAATCAATTCTATTGGATTCAACTGAATGTAAAATGTACACCGACTTAAGCTAACTACCAAATGCTAAATTCACCTAAGATTGTATAATTATCTATACAAAGCGCAAAGCATCTAAGCTAACATCATACAATTTCTGTGTACAATCTGTTGTCGAGCCTTTGACAGCTATTAATGTGCTGTAAATGACAGCATGATGAGCAAGCTCTGTTCCATGTTGTTGACAGTGGAATGTGACAGTTTGATTAGTTTCCTGATGCATACATGATAATATTGAATTGAAATTATGATTACTGAAAGTTAAAGTGTTAGTTTTATATTACTGTTACAGCGAAGTTCATTTTTTCCCCTTTTTTAAAGTTTGTGGTGTTATGTATGCAGGTTATGGTCACATCATTTGGTGAGGTTAGTGAGAATGAATATCTTGATCCAAGAACTGCGCAGGTTGCAGTTGTTAATCATATTAAGCAAGTGAGTTGCTTTTTCTTCAAGCTCAGTGCATTATAGTCTTTAGTAGTTGGTTTTATATTTTTTCTCTGTTCAGTGTTTGTTTATTTCTATGTCTCTTGATCTCTCCTACCGTTTGTAGAAGTAATGAGTTGGTTTGGTACTTTTAATGCATTTGTAAAACTTTTTTATGCCAACATGGCAAATTTTATTCTTTCTCAGAGATTTTTTTTTATCTATAATCCAAAGAAAAGAATAAAAGGTGTACATCCTATTAAAGAATAAAGATTCATAAATCAAGCTATGAATTTATAGATGTAGATTATGCTGGATATCATTTCCAATGGCTGTTGAATAGAACTTTACTACAAGGAAACAAACTTATGGTAGGTGAATTAATTTACCTTCAAATTTCTTTGAAAGGATCAAGAGATTGAACTGCTAACTCTGAAAGAATTTAAAGACATGCTTTAGGAATACTAGCTTATGAACGGATCATTGTCTGATTAAAGTTGAACTTGGCTAAGTTCAGAAAAAAGGTTGACCAGGCCTATTTAGTTATAGTGCCAAAATTCAAAATTTTATATGCCCCTGAACAGTATAGTTATGTTGTTTGTTTTTAATTCTTTTGTGTGACTGGTCAATGAGATACGTGGATATTCTTTCGCATCGAACTTAAATAAGGCTTTTGTTTAATCTTGACACCCTATTATAAATTTAATTTTCCTTGATTGATATGCCTCATTCTTCCTTTGATGCCTTATAATCACATATTACAATACTGTTCAGACTTGTATAGATGTTAGACCGGCAAATGATGAAGAACTTCCATCCGCATACATTGAGGAATATAGGTATGCTTTTAATTCTATTATAGTTGATATTCTTATCTTATATTAAAGCATAGTCAAAATTTATATATTTCAACAGCGTGACAGTTGAGACACTAGATGTTTATACTCTGTTACTAAGGGGTGACCATCAAATATTGAGAGTTTTACGTAGACTATTTGATGCTTCTGGAAACTATGGACTCTCAAATATACGAACACTCGAGTGTTTAACTTTTATTGCGTCAATTACTTTCCAGTTTTACTCATCTAAATATTAGTGTTCTTAGAGATGCCAAAAAATCATGAAGCAATAGGAGTTAAGCGTATCATTTAGAAACTCATTCTAGCTCTTTTATTATGGACTTATAAATATAGGTAAATTGTACAAATAACTGTAATTGTCACAGAAATATGGCCATAGAATATAAGAAGAGGCCTGAAAATAATAATTTCAAATATTTAAGTTGCTAGCTAGCAAACTTTTTTCGAGCTTTTTCCCTGTATCGTGTTCCAGAAGTCTGCTTCCTTCTTACGTTTGCAGTTAATTTTCTCCTACTCTCCTCCCTCGAGTTACTTCTCACGGTATTGCCTGAAGGTATGCCCTAGATGCCGAAATTGTCAAGTATGTTGGTGAAGCATATCCAAAAGGAGTATGTTCAGTTTACTGTACCAATGGAAGAGATGTGGAAGAACCAGGATCAGATTTTGAGCTTGTCGTGGTGATTTCTGCTTCTAGGTTGAGCCCCCAGAACTTTTGGTTAGTCAATCCTCAAATCTCAATGTGCTGTGGTTCTAGAATTTGTTGAAAACTTGAAATTTTAAGTTACTTTTAGGAATGGCTGATTGTAGACTTGTTATGAGCTGTAAGTGTTAAGCAACTGGCTACAAGGTCCCATAAGTCTTTGTTCCTAATTTTGTTACTATTGAATGGAAAGAAAATTCCTTTGCGCAGCTACAAGGGTGAGAACAAACTTAAGTTTATAAGCCGAAAGCCGGCTGCTAACTCTTTGAAACAGGGTGGGTTTCTGCATTAAGGCCCGGTTAATCCGGGAAGTACTTTATGTAGAAGGACTTCTATTAAGAAACGGTGGGAGTATCACTTAGAAAACTTTCTAAGTGTGTGTTTAACATGAAGCTTAGGCTTGCTACATTCACCAATGATGATTCAGTTAAAAGATATAGATGTATTCAGATTCAGATTCAGTTAGACATATAGATAATGGTCATATTTTCCTTAACTGATTCTGGTTCCTGCTCTTTGTCTGTTGCCTTACACTGTCATATCTTTTTGTACAGCAATGGAAGCTGGCAGTCGATTTGGAACATTGTTTTCAAGGATGAGCTACAAACTGTGCAATTGAGCGGCAAAATGCAGGTATATTTCCTTCATTCACTAAGGATGGCCTGTATGATTTTCTTAGCTAACTTGTTTACCATTTACATCTTTAGTGATCTGGATTGCTAGTTCCCGTTGATTTGATGTTCAGGTAGTCAGTGTCATCTGGTAATGTTTTATTTTTCTTCTTAAGGTAGGGGCCCACTACTTTGAAGAGGGAAATGTCCAGTTAGATGCAAAACATGAATGCAAGGATACAACTATATTTCAGGTGGAGAGAATAGTTTTTTTATCCGAATTCTGTTTCTTATGTTTCTGTTTTGATTGATTTGCCAACCATAATCAAAGGAAGCTTCTTGTCACTGTGGACTCGGCATTAGGTTTTCTTTTTGTTGATTTTTGTTCGTGCTCTACAAACCCCACATTGTCTCCAGCAGATCTGTTCCCAAACACTTGCCTCTTTTAGGACCTTTTTCACTAACTGATTAAACCATCATGATTGGAAAAAAGAGCAATTGTAGTGGAATAAATTATACCAACCGAGACCCTTTATATTTCAAAATTTCATTCCAATCCTGTTGTGAATTATTTACTTTCAATATTACATTTTAGATGTGCTGTTCTTTGGGTAATATGTATCTAATTTGCTGCTTTTCTTTGACATTTTATTTACTGACTTGAAAGGTATTCAAGTATACTGTCTTGAAGTGTACTTAAGGAAACTGAACAGATCATAGATATGTGTGGTGTGACTTGAGTGGCTGCCTCTGACAAGTTAAAGCAAGGACACAAGTTTTGTCAACTGAAGTTTGTCTTTGTATGGTAGTTCAATGAGTTAAAAATTTAGGAATAATTAACAAATAAGTTTTTCCGTTTTTCTAAGAAAATAGTTTTCTAGTGTTTCTTTTGAATCATCCTGTGTTTTTGAAGTTTTCTATATTGTTTTGTGCACAAAAGCTCATAACGGCTCATTGCATTGAATTGTCTATGGAAGAAGAGTTTTTGACTTATTATGTCATTCCTTCAGTCCCCAAATGAGTTTATTCCTCCAAATATATGAAACTCCATTTGACATTTATGTTATTCCTTCAGTCCCCTGATGATTCGGCAGTTTCATTGACCAGCATAATTCGTCACCATGAAACCGAGTACCTCAATTCTCTGCAGGTTTATTTACCTTCCTTTCCTTTCATTCTCCATACAAATGTATTTGTGATTTTTGAAGTTAATTCTAATAACATTTGTTTTTGACAGACATCATATTCATATTTGCCTGATTCCACTTTCAAGGTATGCGTATGTGTTAGTTTCAAATCACTTTGACAATCACTTGCATGCATCCTGCATTATTCTAATGAAGCCGGTGCTAGATATGTGGACTTGGTCTGTGATTTTTATATCATGTAGTATCTAAAAATTCTATATTATCTTTTGCAAGTTGATGTCTTTCGGATATAGGAATTGTCATAAATCTAATAGTAGAATGGAGGGGTTAGGGGTTAAATATGTAATATGTCACCTCTCAGCTCCCTGTGCCTATTATTCTTGTCTTGTCTTTTTTTTTCCCCTTCTTTCCTAAGTTTTGTATTCTTGTTGGATAATTAGGACCTTCGGAGAAAGCTTCCAGTTACTCGCACACTGTTTCCGTGGCACAACACCATGCAATTCAGCTTGACTAGAGATATAACCAAAGAACTCAGGATTGGAAAGTAGAAACGATCTCCATAGCATTATTACCATTCATTACTTGTATAGCGGAATGAGTATCCAGATTCCCACAAATTTCATATACTTGGAAAAGCTTTCTTCCTCGTGTGTCTTCAGCGTTGCAACAACTATGGTCACAAGTAGAGAGAAAAAGGGTGGCATTGATATTCTTCTTGAATATCTGATACAGGTCTGGATTGCCATACTGTAAATCTGTTGTGGGGGACAGTTACATTCCTCTTTGTTTCTGGAAATGAGTTGCTAGTTTCTGTGTATTTCCTTGCAAGTTTCATTGTGGGACAATGCTCATTAAGTTGAAAAAGATGATTTTTTTTTTCTTTATTTTTTTTACTTTCAAACGAGAGAAAAGAATTATGCATGAAACAAATGGGCGCTCATATGAAGTGATGTCTTGTTTGCCCCGTATAGAAAGTGATCATTTGAAGATCATGCAACTCGAGTTGGATACACATGAATGATAATTGTTGTAAATGTCATTAGGTCGGTCAAAATGGATCTCAATTAGATTAACAAAAATGATTGTTGGAGTAAATTGAGTGGCAATTTTTTTCAAAAGCGTGTAAAGTGATCTTACACATTTACCTCCCAATTTATTCGAGCAAATTACTCTAGTAAGTAGCATCCTTAGATTAATAGGGTCAAATGTCAAGTAACAATAGCTTAGCTAGTTATACCTATAACTCCAGTGTTTTCTTAGAGTATCGTTGTAAGGTGCAGGTCCTCATAGAATTGATTTGCTACATTTAAAATACTCTAATGGCGCATAATTGTATGATTCCCTATCAGCATGTCACATAACCTATTCGATCTCAACCGTACTATTCGATCTCAACCGTATTAGTAGAGTTAAATATCTATCACTACAAAAAAAAAAAAGTATTTGCCAACTAATAGGGCCAAATATTTGGACAAAATAGACTAGTATAATACTCCCTCCATTCCTTAATATAAGACTCTTTAGACAATTTGAGAAA